>JAQZBX010034127.1:0-25118 GCA_029593785.1 Cabassous unicinctus
CTGTGTCTCCTTGATTGAGTGTCCATTTATATAGCCCACAAAGGGGGTGGGGACTCAAACTGAATCGCCTACTGATGTGGTCAAATCAAAGCCCTAATCTTAACATAATTTAATCAAAGGCATCTCAGCTGAATCTAATACAATCAAAGGGTATCATGCCCAGAGGAACAGACCAGTTTACAAACAGAATCTCTCTTTTTGGAATTCATAAATAATATCAAACTGCCACACCCTCCCTTGGGATTCTCCCAGTAATTACCACTGCCACCACTTGGTGAGCCTCAGGGACATTGTGGCTCCAAGACTCTGCCCCAAGAAGGCTACATTTCTCTTCATTCCCACCTAGGCTGGGACAGTTAAACAAGGAATTATTGGAAGTTCAGGGATACAGAAAGAAGAAAAAAATATGGAGGGTGACATGCAACTGGCCAATCTAGCTGACAGGGGCTCTTCTGCTCTTGGTCAGCCTGGCCCCTTTCTCTCCACCATCTTGGTACCCACCACCCAGATCTTCCCTTTGTGCCCAAGAGGAGTTCCATACTCCCTCCTGTGAGTTTCCCCAGCACCCACAGTTCTTCCAGCTTCCCCCCACCGACCCAAGACTTCTTGCTCCCTTTGTTAATCATTTGTCTACGAGTCTGACTCCCATGCTGTGGGCTCCTGTACATCTTTGTCCCTAATGCCCATACAGTGGGGGACATGTGGTAGATGCTGAATGAACAAGGAACTGAATGAGGCTCAGCTGGTGCCCTATCCAGAAAGGCCCCACGGAGTTCAGGAGATGATGGATTGCCCGGGGACCCAGCCTCCTACAACTGTAGCTGTGTTTGCTCCCTAGCAGAACCCACTTTCCTCACCAAAATTCTCTTTCCTCCAAAAATGCTAAAGTAGAAACTGTGGGCAAAGGAAATGCCTGGAAGCCCAATCAATGACTTCTTTTATTGTCCCTAAACCAGGCATCCCTGGAGGGGTCAGAGCCCACTCTACTCCACCTACCTGCCAGATGGTGAATTTCAAATAGGCAGGTCTAATTTTATAGCCAGAGGGAGGCTGCAAGGATGGAAAACTCCTGCTTCAGGGACTTTAATACTCTTGCATCTTACAGTATCAAGCTCCTTCCCTGAGAGCAAGTCCTCAGAGTCCAGAGCCATGGCCGCCTTCAGGAGTGGGCAGAAAAAGCTGTTGCCTATGCAGTGTAATGAGGGAGGGAGGCTGTTTCAAAGAGTAGAATCATCTCCCCATATGCCTTAAATACATCTCTTCCCACTGACTATAATGCTACTCAAAGGCCCACCATTAGCACTTCTTGCTTTTGGTGCTGGGGTTTGGATAGCTTCTGGAATTCTAATATCCTGGGAGCGTTAACAACCTAAGCAATTATCAGGAAATTCTTCAGGGGAAGTTACTCTAACAGATGATGAGAACAATGTCCTGCAAGAATGAAGGAGCTAGCCAAAGGCTACTGGCCAGAATGACAAGGCATACCCTTGATGTTTGTATAGCACCTCATATCATGCAAACAGGGACGTGTGCACAGTTGTTCAGGTTATGCACTGCACAACACAGAGAACTTGTAGATTTGAAAGTTTATTATGACTATTGTATGGCAGATGACAGTGATGTGTCTTGTTCTAGGGAAATCAGTATATTATGACAAATGTCCAATGGATGGCAGTAAAGTGTCTTGAGGAAGGGTTCCTTTTTTTCCCCCCCCTAATCCATACAAAGGTGCTGTATAGACTAGATAAGCCCTTCTTCAAAGTCTCCTTTTGATGTACTACCTCAAAATAGTCCAATGACCTTTACTGGTGAGAAAGCTGATGTGGGCAGGCTCAATGTCGCCCTGTGGGTAAGGGAGAAACTAGCTGCCCTGTTATGTCCAAGACAGAGCTGCTTTCCCTCTGCATTCTGGAAACTGCAGATACTCCCTAGACATTGCCCTGTATCTGGTTCCACTGACTGTCATTATGAAGATGTTTCTACTGATGGTGCTTCTTCAGGAAAATCTTTGGAAGGATTGGTCTTTTCCACATCCTGCCTCTGCCAGGCACCTGCTCCTCAACCCAACACAGGAGCTTCCAGCAACTCCAGGCCACTCAGAGCTCCGGGCTCAGGAGCATGGTATGCTGAGTGCTGGCATTCCCCAACCCTGACTCACTTTGATGGACAAGCCCAGAAAAGAAGGGGTCCCCTTTGGAAGTTGGGGTTTGCTTTGTTGGAATTTGGGGCCTGGGGTGAGGGGAAAGGAGGTACCTTGGAATGGTATCTCAAGAGAGGTCTCACTAAAGCCCCTGTAGGGAGATACACCTAGAAATGGACAGGGACTCCTACCTTGAACCTAGGTGGAGACTCCTCTTTGAAATCTTACTTTGGAAAGTAAAATAAAGAAAAACGAAGATTGAAGTGTCTGAAACTTCAGCCAATAAAATTATGAATGAATAGTTCTTGTTTTTTTTTAATTGAGTTATGATGCTCATACAATAAAGTACACGAATCTTAAGCATATAGTTTATGACTTCTTAACTATGTATATACCTATGTAAGCACCACCCATACCAAGACAGTTTTCCAGGACCCCCACTCCCATTCCACAGGCTTCCAAATGCCCCTTCCCAGTCTCTACCCCACCCCAGAGGTAAGCACTATTCTAATCTGTCACTGAGATTAGTTTTGCCTGTTCTTGAACTTCATATAAATAGACTAATACAGTATATTCTTTTGTGTCTGACTTCGTTCACACAACAAAATATCTCCGAGATTCATCCATGTCGTTGCATGAAACAAAAGTTCTTCATTTTCTTTGCTGTGTACTATTCTATGTGTGAATACACCTCTAAATTATTTATCCATTCTATTGTTGATAAACATTTGGGTTGTTTGGGACCCATCGTGAATATATTTGCTATGCGCATTCTTACGCGTATTGTTTGGGTGGACACATGCCCTCATCTCTCTAGGGAAAATTCCTAGGAGTGGAATTGCTGGGTCTCAGAGAGAGTTTGACAGTGTGGTTAGACTATTTTTTTGTGCATGAAGGGTCACACAGACTTCCTTCAAGCACCCACTGCACCACTGTGTGACCTTGGGTAACTCACTTGCACTCTCTGAGCCTCAGTATTCTTCATCTATAAAATGGGGCCCATAATACATTCCTCAGGTGGTTAATAAAAAGCTTGAAAGTGATAATACGTGTTCAGCACCTTTTATAGTGCCTAACACAATTAACAAAATGATAGTTCCCTCCCACTTCCCTCCTCCATTCATGATTCATTAATCTCAGCCCAGCCTCCCCTCAGGAACAGGGCAGTTTAGAAGCCACCTCTGTGCTCATCAACCCTAAGTGAGGCTGTAGGGGTGAGGCACTACCTTCAGAGTTTTCCCTTGTGCTAGGATATGTCTGCCCTCTGTGGTGAGCATGCGCTGTCCGTTCTGCCCAGAACGGTATTTCCAGACTTGCGTGGATTATGCCCGTGAACCGTGTGCTTCTGATGAGGGCTGCTGATCCCGGCCCTGGCCCTGCCCACGCCCCCCCACTCCAGCTGCAGTGGTCAGTCTAGGACTGACCGCACGACACAGGCCTGGCCCATCGGAATCCTAGCCTAGGATTTTCAAACATGAGTTTCCAGATGGATGTGAGTTCAGAACTGGTCATTAAGCAATTCCTCAACTCCTCACGCCTCTACCTACAGCATGAAGAAAAGCCCTTCATGAGATTAGAACTTACACAGAGAAAAGCTGGGGAGCAGAGGAGAGCGTGGGAAAGAGAGCAGCTGAAAGTCATGTCTTTGGTTCCAGCTGTTACTCCTGAGGTCGGCTTCTTTGCTGGTCTTCTTTATTTGGATATATGAGAACAATAAACTCCCCATTCCGTTTGGGCTACCCTGAGTTAGGTTTCTGTCACTTGCTCCCACAAGAGCCTTGACAAATACACCCTATGCCATAGTTTCAGACTAAAGGTCCTTGAAAGGCTTCCCCTCATCTTTCTCAGTCTACTCTCACCCGGCTCTTCTCTTTGCATTAAAAGTTCACAAGTAGGCTGTCTGCTGAGAAGGCGACCAAGAGTCAAGGCCAGTAGTCACTTATTAATCCCATGGCTGGAGTGGGCTTGGGTGCACAGAAGGCAAGTAGACTCCTGGCCTCTGACCTTGAGCTTTGCAATGACCTTGCCCGATTTCTCATAACTGCTCTCTGACATGTTCTTTTCCTCGGCTTGGTATGGACAAATGGAAGATTTCATAGATTCGCTACAGGTCATCTATTTAAGGCATCCTACATTAATGCAAGAAAGAAACGGTGTTCAGTTTTTAAGAGCTCAAACTCTAGCCACATTTAATTTTCAAGCAAATGTCCAGAGACCCGAGTAGCTGCCCTGGCCTGAGCTGGGCAATGGACTCATTGACCCAAAGAAGATTCACCCTTCTTTACTGCTGCCTTCCTAGGTAGTCTCTGAAAACTCTGAAATTGTGTTACTACCAGTTTTAACCAGAGTCAGGTACATAATGAGAGAATCAGATGCCTAGACTCTGAGGCCCAGGACCAAACTGAGAAAAGAGGGAGGGGAGGTTTGAGCCCATTTCTGCTCTAGTGCCTGAAGGACCCCCCAGGGGCCCACTAGTCCAGCTGCCTGAACATGCCTCCTGCAAGGGGATGACTGGCCACCAGCTGTGATAGATTGCATCCTTGGGCCCCTCCCTGTACTGACACCCTTTATCAGGTAACTGCACTGTGCCCTCTCACCAGGGAGGGGTGGTCTGCCCCATGCCTTGGCTCTGAGCTTGCCATGTGATTTGCTTTGGTCAATGGGGTATTTGTGGATGAGACACTGAGGCTTGAAAAGGCACCCTCTTACACCTCTGCCTTTGCCATGGGAATTTGCCCAGGATACCCTGCTGGAGGAAAAGAGAATATGGAGCAGAGTCAAGTTGCCCCAGTCTTCCCAGCCATATGGCAACAGGCAAATATTATACCACCTTTAATGCAGAGATTGTGAAACCACACATGAGTAGACAAACCAGGTGGAAAATGATGCTGAACCATGGAAGGGCTAAATTAGTTAAGACATTTGAAGGAAAGAGATTTTTGAGAATTGCACCTTAGGGCCTATGGTGGCTTGGAGCTATGTACCCCCAAAAACATGTTCTTAAACTTAATCCATTCTTGTGGGTGTGAACCCATTGTAAATAGGGCCTTTTATGAGGTTACTTCAGTTAAGATGTGGAACAGCTGATTCAGGATAGGCCTTACTCTTATTACTGAAGGCCTTATAGGAAGGTCACAGAGAGAAAGAGAGAGAGAGAGAAAGCCAGAGGGAGCAGCCAGAAGCTGGAGGTCAATGGAACCCAGAGAAGACAGGAGAGCCTGCCATGTGCATTGCCATGTGACAGAAAAGCCAAGGACCAAAGATTGCCAGCAGCCAGCCCAGAATGCCACAGTCTTTGGGAAGAAAACATCACCTTGATGGTGCCTTGATTTTGGAATTCTCCTAGTCTTAAAACCTTGAGCCACTAAATTCTCATTGTTTAAGCCAACCCATTTCATGACATTTGTTTTAGCAGCCAGAAAAACTAAAACACGGCTTATCGTAATTGAGGCAAATGCTAATCAATTATCAGGTTGAAGAATCTACTGTGAAGAAAAGATAATATTTCATTGGAATTAGCTTATTGCTATGGACATGAGAGCTGCGAAATAATTTGGAAAACAGCTTTAGTTGTTGGTGATGATGTATTTTTCTTGCAATAAGTAAAAATCTAGGCACAATTTTTCTTTATCATAAAAATCTTTATCTTTTATTTCCTTCAGTGCATGTATTTTCCTCTCTTAATAATACTTATTCCTCCATTTCTAGTGACTTCTTTTCCTCCTGTATTAGTCAGCCAAAGGGGTGCTGATGCAAAATACCAGAAATTGGTTGGTCTTTAAAAAGGGTATTTATTTGGGGTAGAAGTCCACAGTTACCAGACCATAAAGCGTAAGTTTCTTCCCTCACCAAAGTCCATTGCCACATGTTGGAGCAAGACAGCTGCCGACGTTTGCCAGGATTCAGGCTTCTTGGGTTCCTCTCTTCCCGGGACTGCAGTTCTCTCCAGGCTTAGCTCCTCTGTTTCCTCCACAAGGTCAGCTGTAGACTATGAGGCTCTCTAGCCTTTGCCTCTCTCCACAAGGCCAGCTTTGAACTGTCAGGCGAATGGCTTGTCTCTATCCAGGGGCCTTCTCTCCTTCCTCACAACAAAGCTCCTCTGTCTGCTCACCTCCCCGGGCTCCAGCATCAAAACTCCAACATCAGAACTGCTTCAACCCTGCTTTGCAATGTCTTTTATACTTGAGACCACACCCACCAAGGGGCGGGGCTCAACGTCCTATTGATGTGGCCCAGTTAATGCCCTAATCATAACTTAATCATGCCAAGATTAGCAGACCAGTTTACAAGCATGACCCAATATCTATTTTTGGAATTCATAATTACATCAAACTGCTACACCTCCATAGCTACCCAGCACACTTTTGCTGCCTCAAGTACCTCTAGTAAGAAAGGGAACATTTGGGAAAACAAAGTCTAACATGTGGTAGGCTGGTAAACATTGGGGAACTGGAATCAGAGTGGAACTTGAAGCGAGCTTTCCTTCCAAAATACTTCTAATAGTAGAGGAGAGCAAAAATGGACCTTGGGGGACCTGGGGCAGAACCTAATGTAGCCATGGTGGCATGTCCGTGGAGATTCATATTTAATCTAATAAATCCATGTGAAATTCGCCCATGATTCTGGGTTGGTGGTGCTCCCAGGGGTCGGACAGAAGCAAACACAAATCTTCCATGAGGAACATATCTTACACATAGATCTCAAAGGATTCCCACCAATAAAAATTGTGAAGAACACAAGCTCAGAACTTGAAATGATCAAATCCACAAGGAAATAAGCCACCATCAGCAAGAAGTATCAGAAACAACACACAGCAGCATGAGATCATAAAAAAATAACAACGTTGAAATCATCAGATTCCCGGTACAAAATTAGTATGTTTAGTTCACCTGAAGAGTTAAAGTGGAATTGAAAGTATGGCAAAGCATTAAAAAACTATCAAGATTGGCCAATTAGCAAAAGAGCTAAGTATAATGTCTAGAAATGAAAAAATAATTGAAGTAAAAAACACAATAGAAAGGGTAAATAGCAGATTTAGGCAAAGTGAAGAGAGATTTTGTGAACTGGAAGACAGATTGGATCCCACAACCCAGGAAACATAGATTCTAGATACTGGGAGGATGGACGGCAGCTGAAACTTAGCCGGGCAGCGCCCTGTTTGCTGCAGTGACATGGGACAGCTGCAAAAACCTCAGCTATTCTACTTTCTCTGTTAGGGAAGGGCAGGAATTATGGGGACAGAGAAGCTGGGGAGAGGTGTGGTCTGGTCTGGTACAGAACACCAATATCCAGAGAGGATAAAGGCAGATGGTAGTAAGACAGGCTGTACTGAGGAGGACATCCATAGTTACAAAATGTCTCAAAAGGCAGTCACAAGGAGCGGGATGTGGCTCAAGAAGTTGGGCACTCACCTCCCACATGGGAGGTACTGGGTTTGGTGTCCAGTGCCTCCTAAAGAAGACAAGCTGATGCAACGAGCTGACTCAATGAGCTGATACAGCGAGCAGACAATGAGTGAAACAATGAGCAAACAGATGAGGGAACCATTTGGGGGTGGGATGGGGTGGAGAAAGGCAGTCACAGCAAGTGTTCTGGTGATTTATTATTACATAACAAGCCGTCCCAAAACCTTTAAGGGCTTAAACCAGCAATAAGTATTTGTTTTGCTCACAATCTGCAATTTGGCCAGGGTTTGGTGAGGACAGCTTGCCTTTGCTCCATGTCAGCATCAACTGGGGTGGCTCAACTAGGGGACTGCAATGTCCAATTTCAAAGTGGCTCGCCCGGCTAGCAAGTTGGTGCTGGTTGTTGGCTAGGAGCTTGCTGGGGCCTCGTTTCCTCTCCACAGGGGTCTCTCCATGGGTTATTTGGGCTTCCTCTTACCATGGTGGCTGATTTCTAAAAGCAACATCACCAAAGAGAAAGGCAGAAGTGCATGGCATTTGTAGCACCTAGTCGTGGAATTTACACAGCATCACTTCTGCTATACTCTCTTGGTTGAGGTAGTCACAAAGATCTGCTCAGGTTCCAGGAGGAGGGGGAGTAGGACAGTTCTAGAAGAGAATGTGGGCTGGGAAATATTGTTATGCCATCTTTGGAACATGACATCTTCCACAGGTGATACAAATCCAAGGGATGCCAGTCTAGGATCAGGTGATGTTGGGGACCTAGGCAGATGGCTGATGAAGTTGTCATCACTGGGGCCCTTAGGATTCAGTGGCAGAATCACAGTCCTTAAAAGGGCCTTTGACAAGGGAATCAGGTTGTGACCAGATGGTATAAAACAGTGGTTTAGAGCAGAGATTCTGGAGTCAGACTGCCAGAATTTGAATTAGTGGTTTATACTCTTGGGGAAGGAACTTAATGCCTCTTTTCCTCAGTTTCCCCATCCATTAAATGGAATAACAGTACTTATCTTATAGGGTTATTGTGAGGACTAAGCAAGTTAATATATGTAAAGAGCTTAGAAGAGTGCCGGCTTCTGGCAAGTGCTATCTGGGGATAATCTAATATGATTAATAGACTGTTTCACAGGAAAGGAGTAGGGACTGAAGAGGGAACAGAACTGCCCAGTGTTGCATCTCAGGGCTCGGAAGTGAGGCAGAAGAACATGAGCTCAGAATTTGAAAGGATCAAATCCACAAGGTCTCCGGTAATGAGAACCGGGGGGGGCTTGACCGCTCAAAGCCCTCCTCCCTCCTTCAGCGTGGATCCCTGCCTGGGGTGGGCTGAGTCCCTCGTGGGGGAGAGGAGGCCACCAAAGGAGGAGAGGGGGTGGGACCTGATGGCAGACCCACGGTGTCGTGAGGCAGGGCCCAGGAGCAGAGCTAAAGGCCTCTCAGCCCTGCCCTGCAAGTCCTGCTGGGCTCAGAGGCAATACCAAGTTCAAACTCTATAAAATTCCCTGCAATGTTGTTGGAGCAGTAAAAATAGTGAGGAGTCCTGAGGCTACTTAGAAATAGAACAACTGTTTTCTCCTTAATGAGCCTCCATATGCAGCATTTAATGAAAATGGCAGGAGCATCCCGCAGACCCAGACTGCAGCAGCGTGGAGGGCTGTGGTCAGATCCATTTGTTTGGGGTGGGGGGCAACCCTCGGAGACTGGGCACTGCCCTTCTCTACCCCAACCCCTTTCATGCAGGTCTCCCATTCCCGACGAAACATCCGAATCCTCACCCTCGTCATCCGAGAGGGCACCTGGCGAAGACTCGCACCCCACTTGCTTCCCGTAAGTGTGGGACAACATAGGACAACATGACCTCTCTGAGCCTCAGTTCCCCCATCCAGAAAAAGAGGATCCTGATTCCTCCTTCATAGGGTTGTTGTGAAGATCAAAAGAGATACAGTGGTTGTGGGGGTGGGGGGAATACGGTGGATTCTTGTCATTCAAGCGGTTACGTACGTTCTAGAAAGTCACCGGGAACATTTGAATTAGCGACTACAGAATCAGTGCTCTCAGGGAGGTTCCTGTGAGCCTCTAGTTCCCGGCATTTTCCCCAGCCATCCATACATAACTTCTTTTGTGAGCACTTCCGTTTAAAGACACTTTATTTAATGTATAGTGTTGATTCCTCAACATTGCACTCACAGCCGACAGCACTATAACTCATGCCTGAACGAAGCTTCTCTAACACACGCGTTTTCTCCATAAGGCACAGCTCAGCCTTCCTGCACTAGCGAACACTCGGCAGCACTTTAGCACTACACTTGGGGGCCATTTTGACAGCAAAATCACTGACAAAACGCAAAAGTGCTAACGATGTGGCACTAACTATTCCACGGGAAGGACACTTGTTTACAGAATGAGAGCTGAAAGAAGGCAGAGCGGCCGTCTTGCTCAACCTCAGCTGTTAATTGGAGGGTAACGAGGGAGGACCAATTGTACATTTGGGAGGCACCTGACATCCGCCCCCTCCCACCCCTTGGGCACCCCTGATCAGAACAATGGAGATCGCATCTTGATGCTTTGCCAGCCATTGTTTTCCAAGCCATGTCCTGTGAGATGCTCCTTGCAAAAGGGGTTCCAAAGTCAAATCAGTTTGGGAAATGGCATGTCACTTGGAAGGTTACAATACAAATGGACATTAAAAACTTCTGAGAAGTCCTGCTTTATTTAACCCATTATCTGCCAAAATTTCTGACTGTGGAAACTTTGTTTTTTACATCAGCATCATGGGGGACAGTCTGGAAAAAACTAGGGTGGTAGAAAGCACATGTGGAAAATTACTTAATCTCTCTGAACTTGTTTCTTGTCAGTAAAATGGGGGTGATTAGTGTCTACCCTGCAGGGTTGTAGTTGACTCCTAGCTTAGTGCCTGGCACACAGTGGGTGGGCAAATAAGTAGGAGCTATTGTGATTTACGCAGGAACATAGATGCAAGGGATGCCATTGAGGAATGCAGATATTAAAGGTGAGAACCAAAGCAGGGGCTTGACCTACACAGGGTAAGAGCAGAGCATGAAGTTAGTCTGGGAGCAGCCGCAGGCTGGCTGGGGCTGAGCCAGTAAATCTGAGGCTGAGGGATCCTTAAATCTCATGACCCAAAATGGGGGTTGTTCCCAGCACCAGGGGCAAAGATGGGCCTGCGGGAGAGGGATATGCAATCTTGCTAGGGGTTTGGAGGACTACTGGGCATAGGGCAGGTAGGGCAGTTATTTATTAACTCCTACCAGCCACAAATTTTATTGAGCACCTACTATGTGCCAGGTATTCTTAGCCACATTAAAATGCCTGCCCTCCCTGCTTACATTATAAACAAATAAACATATTAATAATATGTTAGGTGTGATAAGTGCTACAAAATAAAGTGGAAGAAAGTTAAATACGGTGGTCAGGGAAGGACTCTTTGAGGAGGTAGCATGAGCAGAAAGTAGAAAGAGGTGGGTAATTAAAGACTCATTGACTCATCATCATCGTCGTCATCATCAATATCATCATCTCTAAATATCTTCTGCTTTATTATCCACTTAGGATCTCCAGAGGCCAGAGCACGTCTCAGTTCTCGCTTTCCCCTGGATGCAGTTCAAGGAATGGCCACAGGGTGGAGTAGTGACCCTAGCCCGGTCCAGGGGCTGAGAGATTGTTGATGAATCTGGAAGACTTGAATCCAAAGCCCCCATCCCTAGAATCCTGCCAAGGTTGAGGGCAGTAATCTCAGGCTGTCTGTAACCACAGGAATCCCATGAAATTGGGTTGTAAACACGCCCACCCGTGTGGTGGGAGCCTTTGGCTCTCTGCCACCCAGTAACTGGGATTGAGGCATGGGGTAGGGGAGCGAGATCCCGAGGGAACTTCCAGGGAAACCAAGGTTCCAGGGGCTCCAGAGCTGGGGTTGGCATGGCTGCCAGGAGAGGAGGTTGGTACTCAGACTTGTTTTCATGATTGGCGGGACTTGACTCTGCCTCTAGCTGTGGGAAAGCTGGCGAAGAAGCAGGAAGTGCAGAGGGAATTGGCTATAAATGCCTGAGCTGCGCATAGCAGAGCCAAGCTGGAGGAGTAACAGCCTATCAGTGTGTGGTTTATGCCCTGCTAGCTGCTCCTATAAATTTGCTTGAGTGTTGGAGGACGGCAGCTGTGAGCCTGCCAATGGAGAAGGATTCTGGGGAAAAAAGGGGACTCACTCAGGTCCCTGCTGCCTTCCTTGCCTGTACGGGCTGTGGGATGGTCCCTGGTGGCAAAACTGGCCAAGAACCCCTGTTTGGAGCCCTTCCTGAGTGCCTACTGAGAAAGGCCATGCCCTCCCATCGTTCCTTCTTCAAGGTGGAGGATTGATCGCCTCCCAGGCTCATTTCAGTGAGGCGCAATTGCAGAGTTTCCAATTTTCCTGGCATCTTGCTCCTTAATAACATGTGAACAGATGCTACAGGGTTCTCTCCGAGGATTCCCAGGCAGAGAGGGCAAAGCCTCTTTGGTGAGGCTCTCTGCTTTACTCTGGGAAGAGAAAATCCATTTTGCATTGCTCTGTGATTTCGCTGAGCTGTAAAGCGTGGGACATAAGGCAGATTTAGGTTGTAGTTCCACCTCTGTCTGCCTGGCTCATCTGCAAATGGAGCGAATAATACTTACCTTGTAGGGTCATCACGAGGACTCGACAGGATAATACTCCCAGCACCTGGCAGCTCGTCAGGATCAATAAAGTGACTACTTTTATGTCTAGTAAGGACCAGGCACGTTTTCACTCTATGATCTTGTTTATTCCATGAGCAACTGTATTTGGTGCTTTTACGACACCTTTCCAATTGCATTCCTCCTCTTCTTATTTTATTAGATATTTTACACGTGAAATATCTGAATCCATTCTCACTGTAACAGAGTCAAACATAACATCAATATTTGTAGTAAAATATGAATGTCTTTCCTTAGCAACCCCCAACTGACGCCCCCCCCGCCCAAGATGTACTGCAGAGGGAACCTACTGGCGTAAGTAAGTTTGGTATATTTCTTTCCAGACTTTAAATATATATACACACTTTTGTTTTACCAATACGTTCCTTTGAGCTATAAATTTCAGTTTCACATCAGAGAACAGTAGGTAAAGATCATCCTTGTAATAAATTTACTGGAGAATTTGTAGACGCAACGGTTTCTCTCTGGCCGCATTTAGTTTCATATCAATCCACAATGTGCTCATTGCAAGTGAGCTTTATTAAACCAGGCCCTCGGAAATGGACTTGGCAACACTTTGTAAACAATTAGTGTTAAGGTCTAGAAAGTCACAGAGATGCTTGCATGTGATTGTCTGACTTTTTTCTACTAAATGACCTTGGCTTCTACTCTCCAAGTGTCTGGTCGGGGAATGTGCCTACAGAACCTCTGGACATGATTCTTCGGGCCATTTTCTGACAAAACAAGGAGCCAAACAGATAGGAAGTGCCTGGATGCACAGAGCCAGGCCAAGGTACCTGACTACTGGGAGGAGTCAGGGTGCTGGGTTTTGAGCTCTGTTGGAGAAGGGAGGACAGTGCTCCACGGACCCTGGAGAGCTCCAAAGGGCAGATGTCGACCATCCAGTCCCTCCCTGGCTACCAGCTCTTACTGAGCAAGCATTTGTTGAGTGCCTGCAGGGCGTGCTCCTCACTGGGCTAAACGCTGCATGTACATTCTGTCACCCACTCCTCACGCTAGCATTAGGACTTGGGGACATTTCTTAGAAATCCCCTTTCTAGATGAAGAAACTGAGATGGGAGAAGCAGTGTGGCCAAGAACACACAGCTAGAAAGCCAAAGAAAGCTGTGGACATTGGAGCCTGCTCGGTAGAAGTCCCAGTTTCAACAGGGGGTTTTGTTCTATTTCCTTTCACTTGTTTTTTCTTTCTTTCTTTGTACACAAATGATATGTGAATACATGCTGACTACATGTAAAATAGAAATGAAACTTTTCTTCAATCCGCAGTGGTCTCACTCCATTCCCATTGGTAACCACCATTATTTGTTTAGTGTGTCATTGTAGATCTTTTCTGTATCCTCTGGCACACACACAGAGTTGCTATTTTAAAAAAAAATTAAAAGAGATCATACTATATATATATATATATTTCTATGCAATTTTTTTAACAACATGTTTGCATATTTCCAGATCCATATATCTGGATCTATCTCCTTTTTTATTTTTAGTGACTGCACAGTGTTCCACAGTATGCCTATGCCATATTTTCACTATTGATGGTCAGTTTACTCATCTGTGAAATGGGGATAATAATAGTACCTGCCACATAGGATTCTGCGATAGTGAGTGAATACATATAAATTGCTTAGAATCAATCCTGCCACATCGTAAGTGCACATACACACACAACTATTAGCTATGATAGTCTTTACATTATCATCGTTATTATTACTTATGGGCATTAATATTATTTCCGGGCTTTTTTTTTCCCATTATAAACAATGCTACAATAAAGATTTTCCTACTCATATTCTGTGTGCACGTGTGTTTTTCTGTGGAACAGATTTCTGGAATGCCAAGCCAGGAGTTCAGAGGATGGGAGGAGAGAGAGGTTGGGTGTCTCTCCACCGCTTTAACCCCTGTCTCTGGCAGTGTCTACGCTGTTTCAAAACAACAGCTCTCCCTGGGCTCAGGCAGTGTCTCCCTGATGCTCCATGCTGTTCCTGGTCCCTGAGCCTCACACCACCCCTTGCTTGTTCCCTTAGCCCTGCCAGTCCTCTAGAAGCTGACCCTTTGCTTAACTGCCATCATTTGAACCGTCTGGGGGTGAATTCTACATTCTGTCTAGATCCTGCCTGATGCATTAACCATTCCTTTTTTTTATTCTATAAATTGCTTATTCCTATTCTTTGCCCATTTTCCACAGAAAATATTCATCTTTTGTTCAATGTGTTATATTTTATCTTAGTGTTAGCTTATCTTAAAGTGTTTTGTAAAGGCAATACATGTTCTCGGCTAAAAAGAAAGGAAGGACATTTGAACAGTACAGAAGGGTATGAGATGATAAAATGACAACCAAGCGTCCCCTGCCCCACCCCCCACACCCCCATTCTCTCCTCCAACTGGGAGGGCTCTCTGTAAGCTGTGCAAGGTGTGTTTTGATAAAACTGAAGGAGGTGTGATTCTGTGAGGCTGACACCCAGCCTAGCCTGTTTGGGATCAGTAGGTATCTGAGGAGAGCACGCTCCTGGTCTTAGCCCAGGGGTGGATACCAGCTGCCGGTCACCCCTGTGCACGGGGCTGGGAATAGCTGAGGTGGACAGTGTTTCAGCTAAGCACCTCGCCTCTTGCCCTCCTTTCAGTTCCCCTGCATCTGAGGATGTCAAGGCAAGAAGGAACACTGCCCCCTGCAGTCCTGGTGAGGTTTGGTGGGAGGGGCCCTTCTGCTGAGTTATCCACTGGTCTCACGCAGTCACTTCCTGCTCTCGACTCAAAGTTTCCAGTCCATGGATGACGCCCTCCTGTTGTCTATGGTGACTTCCATGCTACAAGGACAAAGTAGTTGCAACAAGGACATTACGACCCACAAAACCTAAAAGTTTTACTATTTGCAGAAGAACTTTGCCAACTCTAGCTCTAGGCACTCTACTATGAAGTATTTGGAAGGGAGAGAAGCCATCTGTGGATCTCCTGCTCCTGACCTCTCTACCTGGTCAATAGCGCCCCCAGGAGAAGAAAGGGGGTGGCTGTCGGCCCCAGCTCTGGAGGTCGCAGTGACCTGAAGCCTGGGACGCTCTCAGGAGTGTCCCTCCACGCCCCGAGGAACCCAGCTAACACACCCTTGTCCTCTCTTGTTTGTGTCCTCCCTGGAGTGGAGCCCCAGCATCCAGTCCTCAGTCAGACAAAGGCGTGAAAACGCTCCCCGGAGGCCCTGCTAAGGAAAGGTGGAAATAGGCAAGGTCAGTTCAAGAACAGAGCCTGGTGGCCCTGGCGGGCTTGGGCTGACATCCCCAGCCACACTGGCCTTGGGAAGGTGGTGGGTGTGGAAGGGAGAGATGGAAGGTGCAGGGGACGTCTCAGGAAGGTGGGCAGCATCTCAGGTAATTCTGGGGGCTTGGGGCTCCTTCCGGGAGCTCCTGGCCTCCCCCTTGTCCAGTGAGCCTTTCTCAAGAGGTCAGTACATCACAAGTTTAGTCTTCGTCTTGACCCAGCAGATATCTAATTCCCACCACCCTCAATCCATCCCTGCAACTCCATCGATGCTTCCTCCTTCACCCCTGCCCCACTCTGACCCCAATGTACCCATGAGGTAAATGCCTGGGAAACTTCCGGTTCCATCACCTGGAGAAGCTGCTCTGTTCAGGGTTACTATTTACCTCCACGTTGCTGAATCCAATTGGTTAGTGATCTAGCCTCACCTTATTGGAGCTTTCTTCAGGGTTTGATATATATATATATATATATATATATATATACACACATTTGTTTGTTGAAGTATATCATCCATACATGAACATTCATAAACAATCAGTGAATAGTAAAAGTTGTGAACTTACACACAAAAAAACATGCATATCATCATACAGGGGCCCCATACATCACCCCTCCACCACCACCTTGCATTGTTGTGAAACAATTGTTACAAACTATGCAAAAGCATCATCAAACTACTACTACTAACTATAGTCCATATCTTACATTCGGTGTATTTCCCCCCCAACCCACTCTATTTTTTAAAATATTTTTTTATTACAGAGGTTGTGAACTTACAAAACAATTATGCACATATGTAGAATCCCCGTACAACAACCCTTCACCAACACACCACACCATGGTGGAATATTTGTTATAGATTATGAGATAATATCACATTTTTTAATTCTCTTAAATCTTTTAAGACCCTTGCTCATAGCTGTCCCTCGGCCTTGGTGCTACTCCTTTCCACTCTCCTTGGCTGCAGCCTCTACCTCAGCTGTCCCTCAAAGGCCAGACTCAGTTCAGGCTCCTCTCTTCTTCACTGCCTACACCTCTTCTGGCCCCATGGCTTTAAATCCCTTCTCTATGCTGATGCATCCCACATTTGTCTCCAGCCCTGACTTCTTCCCTGGGCTCCAGACTCCAACAGCGAGCCTCTTCTTGGTATCACTCCTGGGTGTCCAATGGCATCTCAAACTTAGCATGTCTCAAAACAGAAAGCTTGCTTTCTCCACCTCAGACCTGTCCTCTCCTTTGTCCTCCCAACCTCTACGTGGCAGACAGAACCTTCCACCCTTTACGTAAGCCCAAAACCTAGGAGGCATTCCAGGTTTTTCCCTTTCTCTCACCCCTCATAACCACATACACAAATAAATCCAATTCAAATCACAACCCAAAATCTATCTTCTTACCCACACCTTGCAGCCCCCACCCCACTCCAGGCCACCGTCATTGCTTGCGTGGGCGATTGCAGTAGTGTCCTAACTGGCTGCCTGCCTCTTCTCTTTTGCATCTAGGGTGATTTTTGGGTTTATACATGAATCATAGCAGTCATTCTCCAGCTAAAACACACCAATGACTACCCATTGCACTTAAAATAGCATCCATCCTCCTTGGCCTAGTTCAAGAGCTCCAGCCATGCCTTCTTGTCAACCCCTCATCCCCCACCCTCTGTCCCCAGCCAAGCTGGCCATGTGGTCTGGCTGCGGAGTAGTGCGCTTGCTGACCCCTCTGACTGCTCTGCCCGGGATGCTCTTCTCCTGGATGGTTCCCAGCTGGTCCTTCTCATCCTTCCTGCCTCCCTTTTTCATCCTACCCAGGTGACTTCCCCTCACCTTGCTGCTATCACATCACACTCTTAATTTCTTCATAGCAGTTATCACTGCCTGAAATTACCTTGTTCATTGATGTGTGGCGAGGTTAAGAGCCTAGATTCTGGAGCCAGACTCCCTGGGTACAAATCACAGCTTTGCCATTTCTAGTTGTGTCACCTCGTGGAAGCTATATAGTTTCTCTGTGCCTCAGTTTCCACACCTGTGGGCTGGGGACAGTATAAATCAGGGGTCGGCAAACTAGGTCCAGGAGCCAAATTTGACCCATTGCCTGTTTTTGTTCAACATGTGAGTTAAGAAGGGTTTTCACATTTTTCAATGGTTGAAAAAATTCTAGAAGTATGTCATGAGATGTGAAAATTATATCAAATGCGAATTTTCAGTTTCCATGAGAGTCTTAGTAGAGCCTCACTGGAAGTCCCATGGGAAAGCCCATTCATTTGTGTTTTGTCTGTGGTGCTTTCTCACTACCACAGCAGAGTGGAGACACTGCGCAGCCTGCAAAGTCAAAACATGTGTGCTCTCTGGTCCTTTGCAGAAAACAATTGCTAACCTCTGATAAAAGTACCTAAGACCGAGGATTGCTATAAATGATTTAATATGTGTTAGAGTTCTTAGACTGATGCCCCATATATATATATGATATATTAGAATCTATATTAAAAATATTAGCTATTGTTGCATGATATTAGCCTCTCCCTCAACCCAGCTGTCCGGTGGAACTTTCTGTGTTGATGGAAATATTCTGTATCTGTGCTGTCTAATGTAATAGCTGTTAGCCTCATGCGACTTATTGTTGAGTTCTTGAAATGCAGCTGGTGTGACTGAGGAATGAACTTTTTACTGTAGTTCATTTTAATTAATTTGAATTTGAATTTACAGTGCCACAGGTGGCGAGCGTGGCAACCATATTTTTGTCTCCAGTGCTGCTCTGAAGCAAAGGCCCACGGAAAATGTGCTCCCGGCATGAGGTAGTTGCTCAGCGAATGTCAGCTCTAGCGCCTTCCTCCCTTCTTTTTCTTCTCCCAGCCCTGGTTAGCCCACTCCCCTCTCTTCTCTCGTCGCCCTGTGCTTTGCCTTCCCTCCTTGCCACGCCTGCTCTCCTCCTGGCACCTCGTCCCTCTCCTTCCCTCCAGCCCCTCCCCCTTTGCAGCTTCCTCCCTCAGACAGTGCTGATTGGCATCCAGGTCCCATCCCCGTCGACTTAGCTGTAAATCAGCCCTGATAATTCGCCATCTGGTCCCAGCCATTAGCAGGGAGCAGAGGGAGCCAGGCGGATGCTGGCTGGAGGTGGGGCGAGTAGCCAGGCCCCCGGGTGCCGCAGCCCCAGAAGCTCCATCATTTCCGAGCCTGGCCTGGCACTCACACGGCGCCCGGTGCCAAAAGTCCATGCCAGGCCTGAGTGGGGCCGCCAATCATGGAGGACCCCGGGGCTATGGAGATGGAGAGTGGCTGGGAGCCTGGCTGCAGGTGCCACGAGCAGCGGCAGATGGATGTCTCCGAGGTAGTGGCAGTGAGAGGGCGTCTGGCAGTTTCCCCGGGAGCTTCGCGTTCAGTACTTACGGGCCTTGTTACCATCGCTGCAGCTGCGGGGTCTTCAAGTGAGCTGCAGGAGAGGACTGCGGGGAAGCATTGCTGGAAAACGAGTTGCCATCCAGGACAGCCGGAGTCAGCCATCTTGCCAGCCCTTCCCTCACAAAGCCCGTCGGCAAGAGGCGCCCACTGCTCTCCCATCATGGGGCACAGATGGGCCTTGGCCGCAGCAGGAGGGACCCAGGTTAGACATTACTGTGGAGCATGGCATAGAGCAGGGAGATGAGGGCCTAGAGCTCAAAGAAGACATTTAAATGTTTTTTTGCTTAATGAATGAATGAGTACTGAACCATCTCAATCTTCTTTGGAATGAGCAAATATGACAACTCAACAAATTTGAGTTCCAGTCCCAGCTCAACCTCTCAGAACTTGCTGTGTGTTGCTGGACAAATCCCTTGCCTTTTCTGAGCATACTCTGATGCAGTTGGCCATGCTTTCTTTCACATTCCTGACTCTCACATCATCTCAGCCCAACTTTTCTTTCCAGCCACTGCTATGGGAACTGGGTACCTCAATTTCTTCATCAGGAAAATGAAGGGTTGGGCTGGATCAGTGGGTCTCAACTAAGGGGGCACTTTTGGTTGTCACAGAGTGGGGAGGGGTCGCTGTGCCTTGAGTGAGTGCGGCCAGGGATGTCAATATCTTACAAACGTCAGTTGTCTCACCCAAGAAATATTCTTCCTCCCAAATGCCAATAGCACCCAACTGACATGATGGCTTCTAAGAACTCCAGCCAGGACATTCGATGGTCTGTAGTAGCCACTCATCGCTCCCCCACATGTCCCTGATCTGGACCATTTCAGCACACCCCAGATTAACTTTCATCTAGCAACACCTGCATTTCTTTGCCTGCTTCTCTCTGGCAGCTGGATCCCGCTGTGCCTGCCCATGTAGTAAGCAGAATGCTGGGGAATTAACACCCCCAGGAGCCGCCCTCAACCAAGAAGAGATGGGAGTTGGTGTTTAACTACCCCAGGTCCCTTGTACTTACGGTAGGTAACTCTGGGGGGTATTCTACGCAGTGTCCCAGAGGTCCCAGTGGGATGGACTCTCAGTGTTCCCTCGGCGGTACTGGCAATGAGAACGCAACTTGGTGTATGACCTGAATTTCAGACTCAATATTAAGCGCTTGACATCCGATAAAATCAGGAAGGCCTTGAATGTCCTACCTGCAAGCTCCCCTCTCCCTTTGCTACTACCAATAAGGTCCCCTTATCCCTGAGTAGTGGACTTCAGTTCCCTGGTAACCTGTGAAATCTTTCAAAAAAGCCAGTCACATCCTCCCACGGGAACCAAAAGTCACCTTCCCCTCTGATCTCTGCAAAGCCTGCCTCCCACCGCCCCCACTGGTTCACTCTGCTCCCAAGCGCTCACCCCGTGTGGCCCTGCATGGCATGTGGAGTCCCCCTCCCCTGGGTTGTGTGCCTATGTGGGTAACACACTGCTGTCAATCTCATCTGTCCAGTGCCAGGGTGTGTGTGTCCAGCCATCCCCATTACCCCAAGGTGAGGAGGCAGATAAAACTCACACCCCATGAGCTTCCTTCCCTTCCTTGTCTCGCTTCCCTACCTCTTCTACCTTCATCTCCCAGATAAACCATGTTCAGCTGAATCCCTATCTCAGGGACAACTTTGTGGGGAACTCAGACTAAGACGATGACTATGAGACTGTCCTGCATGAGCTGTCCAGGAAAGCTGGGAAATGAGTGCCCTCCCCACCTGGGAGGGTTTTGATTCAGCCCGCCTGGAGGCTGGAGAGAGCCTGACTAGCCACTGGGGACTATGAATGTAACTGAAGCCCTAGGATGGATGGCGGCTGCGGCAGGATGTGGGGATGGTGGGTACCCCTGGACCTCCTGGTCTCCCAATGTCCAGAGAAGTCATGGGAACAGCCAGGGGAGCCTTGGGTACCATTTCTCTCAGTGACACATCAGCTGGCAAAATCACCCACTGGCCAGGGAGGGGAATAAATACATCATTTTCCTTGTGCCCAATGCTTAGTTACTGATGAAATAGATAGGGTTCACATCATCCACCCTAGGGGCCTCTCCTTCACTCAAAGGGGAGATAAAAGTGGAGGGAAAAGTAGAGCAGCTCATGGTTGTTTTCCATCCCATCTCCCCTGTCTGGTCTCACTGGAAAAGCCCAACACTCACCTTAAATGACCCCCAAAGACCAAACCACACAAGGCCAATGATGTGGTGTGGAGAGGGGAACAAGCCACCTTCTCACAGAAGGAAAAAGAAAAGGGGCCATGTCTGCATGGCCCTGGCCCTCATTCCAATCCCTCTGACTGGTGAGTCAGAGGTGCTGAGTGACCGCACTTCTGGCCAATGAGTCATAGTGGAAGTCTGCTGGAGGGTTCCTGGGGACTGTTTGTGTTGACCTCATTAAAGATGCTGTCCTGCTGACCCTCTGCCATGTTTTCACCTCCTTCCTGCTGGAAATGCAAATATGATGCCTGGAACTGCAGCAACTATCCTGCGCTCATGAGTGAAAGACTCAGACTTGGATGCTGATGATATCCTTGAACCTGTGCCAGTAGCTACCTACCTCTGGATTTTGTATCATGGGAGAAAAATAAATCCCTTTCTTCTTTTGAGCTCTGGAGCTGAGTTTTCTGATTATTTCTGCTGAGCATAATCCTAACTGATACCATGGCCGTGTTTTCTTGCCCTTTCATGACTCAGGACTCACATCCTCTCAGCCCAACTTTCTTTCCAGCCACCATTATGGGAACTGGGTACCATGCATCTCTATCATAAATATGCTGTTGGCTGCCTACAGGAACCTGCCCAGCCATAGGCACAGATCTGGAAGCTCAAGGGTGTCAGTACCCCATTGGTGTGGAGTAGCTATTGCCCAACGGTGGCTGGGAACCCAAGGATTAATAGTCCATTTCCCCCCACCTTAGGTGGACATTTCTGAAGCCCTCAGAGGGCCCTAGTGTGATGGGATCCAAGTTGCCCACGGCAGTGACCCGCTTGGTGAGGCACACTCGCACTGGCTTCATTGGCTTGCACTCCTTCCTGTTTCACTCTTCCCAGACCTGTTCCCTGAGAGCACTTCCCCCAAATACTCCATCCACCTCCAAGACCTCGTCACAAGCTTTGTTTTTGGGGGGACTCAGGCCTGGACATTCTGAATCACTGGGTGGTCTCAGGCAGCCCACTCACTCTCTCTAGGCCTCGGTCTTCCTCTCTGCACAGTGGGCAGACATTTGGACCAGATGATGTCCTTCTGTGCATCCCGTTGCCCTGTGTTTGCTTCTCCTCGTCAGTGCTTCAGTCTCAGCTGATGACTCTCTGGGTAAGGCCCACACATCGGCATGTCTGGGGGGGTACCCATTCTCACCTAATCCGGCATCACATATGCAGTCAGTGGAGGAGGAAGAGAAAACCAGAGGAAAGTGTTAACTACAAAGTGAAGCGAACCAGAAAGGAAAAAGAAAAAATCCTCAGGCTCAAAGCTAAATCATGTGAAGGGAGAGGCGAAGGGGGTTGCCGGGAGGGCACTGAGCCCATGAAATGGGAAGGAGCCGGGAGTGGTGCACGCCAGCCCAGGGCAGGGGTCAAGCACACAGCCGAGTGCTAATTAGCCGCAGCGGCTGTGGTCACAGGTCACCGAGAGCAGAGAAAGCTCAGTCCTACCAGGGCATTGCTGAGGGAGCTGGGGGCAGGGGGTGTGGGCAGGCAGAGAGAAGAGACCTGAAGGGTGAAGGGCTGAGGGGAATGGGTTGGACTTGAAGGACCAGAATCCGTGGCTGGCACTGAACTCTCCCATCCTCTGAAAGCCAGCCCCGGCCCCCAAGCTCTGCTGTAGACTGTGGGCGGGCTGGATCGATCTTGTGGCTGTTGAGAGGCAATTCAATGAGCCTTCCCTGAGCATCCACACATGCCAGCCTCCGGGATAGAGGGGATGCAGTCCTTGACCTCACAGAGGTTGTAATGCACTGTGAGAAGAGCTACTAGATGGGACAAGCATGAGGTCTTGGGGTCATTCACCCAGGGTGGGGCTTCACGAAAAGTTTCCATATAAGGTGTCTTCTTTGCTGAATCATGGGGTAAGTGATCCAGGCAAGCAAAATGGAGGTGACTGGGGAGAGGGCAGAGCATGCTAAGTAGAAGATACTTTGTATGCAAAGGCCAGGAGGCAAGAGAGAGATTGGCAGGTTCAAGAGCTGATAGTAGTTCAGGCTGACTCTCAGCCAGTCACAGCGAGCACTGTGCACTGAGTCGAGTACTCCTGCAGCCTCCGGCACCCACCCCCCCCATCTACGGCCACAGCTTCTGCCTCCCCCCAGGCCTCCAGGGTAGTAGAACTGAACAGTGTAGGGTATGGCCCAACCTGGGCCTCCAGCTTAGGATTCCATTGGGTCCTCTCAAAATGGGACCAGAAGGGAGGCTAAGCCACCTCTCCAGGGGTCAGAGGAGAATGAAGGTGTGCCATTCATTCATTCATTCGTTCATTCAACAAACACTAAATACCTGCTGTATGGCAGTCTATGCCAGGTTTAGGAGCCACAAAGATAGATGTCTTGTCAATACTCTGCCTTCCTTGAGTCCCTAGCAGTGGAGAGACAGACCCAGGTAATTAAAGAAAACCCAACACAACAGGGGCTTAAGCGAGAAGGAAGTTCATTTCTGTCTTACGTTAATCTGTTACAGAGGTGGCAGCCCAGGGCTGGTAAGGCAGCTCCATACTTATCAGAGATGCTTCCTTCTATCTTGCTCCTCCACCCTCCTCAGCATCTGGCTTTTACTGTATGATCCAAGACAACTGCTGGAGCTCCAGCCATCTCATCCACATTCCAGCCAGCAAAATGGAGGAAATGGGGAAGAGAAGGGCACTTTTTCTCCCTTTAAGGACACTTCCCAAGAGTTGCCCATACCACTTCCGTTTATGTCCTATTGACCAAAATGTATTCATATAACCACACCTAACACAAGATAGGGCAGAAATATAGACTTTATTCCAGGGGTCCATGTGCCCAGCTAAAAACTGGGGGTGCTGACCCTAAGGAAGATAGGGGGAAGAGATATTGGGGGGCAACTACCAGGCTCTACCACAAATCAGAACCTTCCCTTGGCAAGAAAGAATTCTAAGCTATGAGTTTCCACACTGCACCTCTTTTGGGTCAAGGGGATTCTGACATGTGAGCTCCATCACAGAATCTTAGGTTATTGTTAGGGACTAGTAGATCAGTCCTTGTAGGCCCTAGATCCCAACACAGAGTACCCAATCTGCTTTCTCCCCTTTTCCTTTCCGAGTGTTACTTCCAATGAGCCGTTTGCTTTCCTAACTCCATCCAGCCTCTGCTTTCCAGAGACCCCGACAGCAGAGGGTGTGGCAGACCCTGTCTGTGCATCACTTTAACCTGCTTGGCCTCACCTTTCCCTCCAGATGCTGCTGTGTGTCCCACGCAGGCATTGACCAGCTTCGCGTAGGTGCATCCCCACAGCGCCTCACCCCTGCCTCTGCCAGGGTCTCTCACTTCCTGCCCAGGGTTTCTCTGATGGCCACAGTGTGGGACTCCCCTGGGGACCTGCTTAGAGCTCAGGTACCTGCATCCGAGAAGTGCATATCATTGCCTGCAGGTGAGCCTTTGTCTGACTCTGCTTTCAGAGAAACCTGGTTCACCAAGACACAGGATGTGTGTAAAGGGGCCTTGCCCTCTTTCGGGTCCCCTTACAGATCAAGAACTGTCCAAGGAGCACTGGACCTGAATTCAGAAAACCCAGGTTCAAATCCAGTCCTGCTTCTGCCACATTTCAGCGGTGATTCTGGGGGCTTACCCTTCACCCTGCCTGTAGGGCGGCGCTGGGCGGGCTCTCACCTGGGCCAGTGGGCTGCACAGCTGCAGAGACACCATCCTTGCTGGGCTCTGTGTGAGACTGTGCAACGTGCGGGGGCTCTGCTTACCCCAGGGCTAAATGGGAGCCGGTAGGGGACAGAGCCCAGCACACTGCTTCACACGCACCGGGCACTTAATGGGTTTTAGTTCCCTTCCTTCTGCCATTAGCCTGAGAACTCCCTGAAATCAATGCATCTGTCTCCCTCCTCAGACTGAGAGCTTGCTGAGAGCAAGGGCTGCGTCTTCCACATCATGTAGGGAGCTTTCTGAGGCTGCTGGCTGAGTCTCTTCCCTCAGACTGGGGGTCCCTGAGGGCAGGGGCTATGTCTTCCCCCTTAG
>JAQZBX010034128.1:0-25105 GCA_029593785.1 Cabassous unicinctus
CCCCCCTACCTCACACCATACACAAAAATCAACTCAAAATAGATTAAAAGATATTGGGAGCTGGGGTAGCTCAGTGGTTGAGGCCCCAGGTTCACTCTTTCGCCCTGGTACATAAAAAAAAAGATCAAAGACCTTAATGTAAGAGCTAGAATTATCCAACTCCATGAAGAAAATGTAGGGAACCATCTTCAGGACTTTCTGTTAGGCAATGGTTCCTGAGACTTCACACCCAAAATACAAGCAACTACGTAACTGGAAACTCAACAAAACTAAAAAGTTTTGTTCCTCACAGAACTTTATCATGAAAGTAAAACAACAACCTTCACAATGGGAGAAAATAATTGGAAATCACATATCCATTAAAGGATTAATATCCAGTATAAAGAAATCCTTCAACTTAACAAAAAGACAACCCAATTAGTAAATGGGCAAAAGACTTGAATAGACATCTCTTCAAAGAAGATATACAAATGGCCAGAAAGCACATGAAAAGATGCTCAACATCATTAGCCATCTTCCACTACTGGATTTCCCGTGCTACACAGTCCCACGTTTTGTACAATCTATTCACTCTTTATTAAAGAAGTTGTGGGTTTACAGAACAATCATGCATAAAATACAGGATTCCCATATATCACCCCACCACCAACACCTTGGATTGGTGGAACATTTGTTACAATTGATGATAGCACATTTTTATAATTGTACTATTAACTAAAGTCCATGGTTTAACTTAAGGTTTACTGTTTGTGTAGTGTAGCTCCATAGATTGTTTAAAAAAATTATTCTGCTATCATATAGACAATCTAACATTTCCCCTTTTTAATCATATTCAGATATATATTTCAGTGTTATTAATTACATTCACAATGTTATGCTACCATCAACACCACTGTGGACTGTGGTTAACAGGACTAATATGAGAACATTCTCTCATGAACTATAACAAATGCATAATACTAATACATGGTGCTGATAAATGGGTGAGTTGAGGGGGAAATACACTAAATGTAAGATATGGTCTATAGTTAGTAGTAATATTTTGATAATGCTATTTCATAGTTTGTAATGAAAGTTTCACAACAATGCAAGGTGTTGGGTGTGTGGTGATGTATGGGAGCCCTGTATGATATGCATGTTCGTTTTGTAAGTTCACAACTTTTACTATATACCTATTGTTTATGTATGTTCAAGTATGAATAATATACTTCAATAAAATTTTATTTAAAAATGGGGTTTCAGGGGTCATTTAAATCAGAGATTGCCAAATGCCATTTAAAATAATTAATAAATCTTTGAATCACACAAAAAAGAAAAACCATATCTACTGGAAAAGCAAAAATAAATTTTATCTTAATGCAAGAGAGGAATAAAAGCATAAAGATAGTTATAGAATAATACTGAAGAGAAAAGGGATTGATACAGACTAGTGTATCTCAGAGGGTGAGAAGCTTAACTAGAGGCAGGTAAAAAGTAAGAGTACAATAGAGCTTATTAAAGTAGATACTCAAAGACAGGAACTTCGAGCTGTGATTCTGAAAATTCTCATGTTCAAAGTGTACTTGAGAATGCTAGAATTTTTTGGTGACCTGCTTAAAGAGATTAAGATTAAAAAATTTAAAAATTAAAAAACTTAAAATTTCAACAATAATTACAACACAATTACTCCTTAAGAACTATGTCTTACATTTTCTCTATGAAAGCATGAGGCATTTACTTATTTACTCATGAGGTAAAGTCCTTGATTGCTCCAGCAAACATGATTAATTTAGGAACTGGTGATGTATATATGTGTATATATAAGTATATAAATATATGTATATATATTCAAATAGGAAACATCCATAGTGCTACAGTTAATGCTTTACATAATCTTCTCAATTTTCTTATAAAGTGGATTTTACTGATGATAGTCCATCTGTGAGAATCTGTATTATTTAAATAACTTGCCACATACCATCAAGACAATGGTAACAAAATTGCTAAAGTTGCTGGGTTATTTTTAGGGTTTTATGGCATACATAAGAGCTCATACTCTTCACTTAATAAGCATTTAATATGCCAACAAGCAACTAGTTATTGACATTAATGAATTAGTGCAAACATACCTTAACAATATCCCCATATTGTGTACTTTGCATTCTGTATGTTTTACACTGTAATGTAATGCTACCGTCATATAGACTGTTATACCAAAAAATTAACCAAAACAAAAAATATTATTGGAACTTTTCATTATTTTGATCCTCTCCAATTCTTTGCTATCACAGGTCATTACATTTAGAGCAATGATTAGGATGAGAACAAAACAGTTTAGAACCACTGCATTTGCGCATCAGAACTATAAGGTATTTTAAAGATTATCTAGCTATTAGCCTAATTTTACAGATTACAAACAAGCATGCAAGCAAGCAAGCATGCAAGCAAGCAAATAAATGCAGACCTAGGGAGTTTCAGCAAATTTCCCAAGATCACAGAACAGGTTAATAGCAGGACTAAGCTTAGATCATTAGTTTCTCAGTCTTCCAGTCAAAGCAAGACAATGTCACTCTCAAGTAAGGATTACACATATACAAAGTATTTGGCAAAGGTAGCCACACAATAAATATTAATTACCTTTCTTTCCCAACAGAGAGGCAGCTAAGACAATACATCAGGATTAGCTTCTAATAACAAACTGGTTTAAACTAATCTATGGATCATTATAGAATTGGTATGATTTCAAAATACAATTCAGTGACAATTCTGAGACCAGGAATGATATTGCTTTAACAATAAACCCCAGACTCTGTTTTCCAACTCAGTATAAATCAGAAAACTCCCAAACCTAAAACATGTATGGGTTAGCATGTTAGGACAAAGGAGACTGCCAACCAGACAAATCTATACATACATTTATCACTCACAATAATACACCATAAAGAATGTGCCAAAGCTAATATCCTCCCCTTTGGGGCCTAGGGAAAGAAAAGTTAAAAGACACATTGGCAGGAAAAAGAAAAATTGTGAAGCACTACTATTGTATAAATCAGCAGTTAAAAAACCATCAAGGGGTTGAAGAGATCATTAAATTTTAAATGCTCTGTTCACTGGTATGTTTGTTAATTTGTTTTTGCCTTTTAAATTTACAGTTGTGGTCATCAACAATACATTTATCAATATATAAATAAATAGTAAGAACTTCAGGAAGGATTGTGGGAAGGTAGAGGAGTAGAAAGGTCCAGGGATAAGTCCCTCCACCAAAATAACTACTGAACTGGCAAGAACTGTATGAATCAACTATTTTGAAACTCTGGAATCTAGCAGAACACTGGGCAGCATCCAGGGAAAAGCTGGAGAAAGAGGGTGGTAAATTAAATTGTGATAAACATCAATGAATTTCCCCATTCCCCAAATGCATGGCAGGCAGCAGTGGAGACTGCAGCCTGGGCTTGTGGTACAGCTTGCTGGTGCCAGGATGAGCTAGAAGATAGGGAAGGTCCCTATCTTCCAAATCCAGGTCAGTGTGTGTATCTGTGTGTTGTCTGATCACTAATCAATGCTCTTGATCAGTGACTTCACATCTCTGAGGGTCCAACTTTGAAAGTGGCCATTGTTCCAATCCTCCTCAGTCAAAAGCGGCAAAGTAGTCAAAGAGATAGTACATCCCCCTCCCCCGCCTTCCTCTTTTCATTTTTGATCTTTGAGCAAAAGTATTTTGGAAAGTCACAAACTGATGGCTCTAGCTCCCAAAAACAATTAAAAAAAGATAAAAAACCTAGCAATACCAGAGGAGTGAGACAACAGATTAACAAAGTGGTAAAAACATAATACTCAGAATGTCCAGTTCTCAGCAAAAATTAGAAACAGGAAAGGCTCATTCATAGGAAAAAAAGAATTTTTAGAAACCATCCCTGAGAAAAGCTGATACGTTGGAATTATTAGTCAAAGACTTTAAATTAACTGTCTTACATATGTTAATGAGCTAAAGAAATCCATACCCAAAGAACTAAAGGAAATCATTTTCCAAACAAAGAGGCAGAAACGAAAAAAAGGAAACCAAAGAAAAATTGTAGAGCTGCAAAGTACAATAATTGAAAGGAAAAACACACCAGACAAATTTGACAGCAGATGTGAACAAGCAGAAGAAAGGATCAGTAAACTTGAAGTCAAGACAAGTGAAATTATTTAGTGTGAAGAGCAGAAGGGAAAAATAGGGGGGGAAAAATGAAGAGAGGCTGAGGGACCTGCTATGCATCATTGGAGTTCTAGAAGGGCAAGAGAGAGAAAGGGGCAGAAAAAGTATTTGAAGAAATAATGGCAAAAAACTTCCCAATCTAATGAAAGACATGAATATTCATATCCAGGAAGGTCAAACAACTCCAAGCAGGATATTCTCTAAACTATTCACCACAAGATACATTATGACAAAATTCTGAAATGCCAAAGACAAAGAGGGCATTTTGAAAGCAGCAAAAGAGAAGCAACTTATCACATATAAGGTCCAATAAAATTAACTGCAGATTTCTCATCAGCAATCATTGAGGTCAGAAGATAGTGGGATGACATAGTTAAAATCCTTAAAGAAAAACACTCTTAACCAAGAATTCTATATTAAGGCAAAATTGTCTTTCAAAAATAAGGGGAAAAGTAAGAAATTTACAGTTAAACTCTGGAAGAGTTCATTATCAGAAGACCTGCCCTACAAGAAACATTAAAGAGAATCCTTCAGGCTGATATAAGACACTGGACAGTAACACAAAGCCATAATAAGTAAAGAATACTGGTGAAGGTAACTACATAGGTAAATATAAAATTCTATGTTACTGGACTTTTGGTTTGTAACTGCTTTTATTTTCTTTATATGACTTAAGCAAATGCATAAAATTATATTTAAAATCTATGTTAAAGAAAATACAATGTATTAAGATGCAATTTGAGACAATAACAATATAAAGGGGGAGGGATGGAGATATATTGGAGTAGAGAGTTTGTATACTATGTAAACTAAGTTGGCACTAGTTGACTAGATTGTTATTAGTTTAAAGTGTTAATTGTAATTACAAAGGTAACCACTAAGAAAATAAACTAAAAAACAGGGGAAAAAAAGAAAGAAAAAGGAAATTAAAATAGCAAGAAATAATTGAGATGCAAAAACCAAACAAGTCATATGTAAAACAGATAGCTAAATTGCAAAAGTATAACCTTCCTTCTCAGCTGTTATTTTAAAGGCCAATGGATGAAACTCCCTATTAAAAGGCAGCGACCATCAGATTGGATAAAAATCATGATCCATCAATATGCTGTCACAAAGAGTCTCACTTTAGGTACAAAGACACAAAGAGGTTGAAAGTAAAAGGGTGGAAAAAGATATTTCATGCAAATAGTAATCAAAAGAGACCTGGAGTGGCTACATTATTGTCAGACAAAATAGAATTATGTCAAAAAAGTTTACAAGAAACAAGGAAGGAAATTATGTATTGATAAAAGATTCAATCCAGCAGAAGATGTAATGATTATAAACATATATACACCCAAAATGAAGGAAGCAAAAATTGATGGAACTGAAGAAATAGACAGTTCTAATATAATAGTTGGTGACTTAAATACATCACTTTCAATTATTGACAGAACAATCAATAAGGAAAGAGAGGACTTGAACAACACTATTAACCCATTAGACCTAATGGACATACACAGAACACTCGAACTAACAGCAGCAAAATACACAATCTTCTCAAGTGCACATGGGACATTTTCTGGATAGACCATATATGTTAGGCCACAAATCAAATCTTAATGAATTTAAAAATACTGAAGCTGTACAAACTATCTTTTTGGACCACAATGGAAGAAAGCTAGAAGTTAATAATAGAGGAAAAACTGGAAAAATTTCAAATATGTGGAAATTTGAACAACATACTTATAAACAACTAGGGGAAAGGAGAAATCACAGTGGAAATTAAGAAATAGCTTCAGAATAATGAAACAAAAATAAAACATATCAAAACTTATGGGAGATAGTGAAAACAGTGTTCAGAGGGAAATTTACAGCTCTAAATGCCTACATTAAAAAAAAGAAGAGGGAAGCGGGTGTGGCTCAGTGGATAGAGCCCCCGTTTACCATATGGGAGGCCTGGGTTCGCGACCCCGAGGCCTCCTTGTGAGGGCAGGCCGGCCTGAGCGGTGCAGTGGGCTGATGCAGCAACCTCACGGCAGGAAGCGGGTGTGGCACAATGGATAGAGCACCCGTTTACCATATGAGAGGCCCCGGGTTCGCTTCCTGGCGCCTCCTTGTGAGGGCAGGCCGGCTCACGCGGCGCGGTGGGCTGATGCGGCAAGACCTCACAGCAAGGGGGAGATAAGCAGACACAGAGAAGACGCGCAGCGAATGGACACAGCAGCACAAGCAGCAAGGGGGGGATAAATAAATAAAATAAATAAATCTTTAAAAAAAAAAGAGAGATCACAAATCAATTAGCTAACTTTACACCTTAAGAAACTAGAACAAGAAGAGCAAACTAAATCCAATGTTAGTAGAAGGAAGGAAATAGTAAAAGATTAGAGCACAGATAAATGAAACAGAGAAAAATGAACTGAAAGTTGGTTTTTGGAAAAGATCAGTAAAATCGACAAACATTTAGCCAGACTGACAAAGAAAAAGAGAGTGAGGATGCAAATAACTAAAATCACAAATGAAAGTGGGGACTTATTAATGACTATAAAGAAATCAAAAGGATTATACAATGATACCATGAATAACTATATGCCAACACATTAGAAAACCTAGATGATATGAGCAAATTCCTAAAAAACTTCCAGATTACCTAATCTGATGCAATAAGAAATAGATCAACAGATCTTTGACAAGTAAAGAGAGTGAATCATAATAAAAAACCTTCAAACAAAGAAAAGTCCTGGACTGGATGGTTTCACTGCTGATTCTACCAAACATTTAAAGATTTTTCAGCAATCCTTCTCAAACTCTTCCAAATAAAAGAGAAGGGATTACTTCCTAACTAATTTTTGGAGGCCAGCATTACCCTGATACCAAAGCCAGATAAATACAGCACAAGCAAAGAAAATTAAAGGACAATATTGCTTGTGAATAAAGATGCAAAAATCCTCAACAAAATATGGCAAACTGAATCCAAAAGTATATTAAAAGGATTATACACCCTGAACAAGTGAGATTTATTCTGGGAATGTAAGGACAGTTCAATATAAGAAAATCAATGCTATATACCTCGTTACTAGAATTAAGGGGGAGGGAACCACTTTATCTCAATTGATGCAAGGGGAAAAAAGGCATTTGACAAAATACAGCACCTCTTCTTGACAAAAACACTCAGCAAACTAGATACAGAACTTTCTCAATATGATAAAGGGCATTTATGAAAAATCCACTGCAAAGATCATACTTAATGGAGAAAGACTGAATGTTTCCTCCTAAAAACCAGGAACAAGACAAGGGTGTCCACTGTGACCACTGTTAGTCAACATTTTACTAGAAGTTCTGGCCAGACCAACCAGGCAAGAGAAAGAAATAAAAAGCACCAAAATTGGCAAAGAGAAGTCAAATTATCCCTATTCACAGATAATATGATCCTATATATAGAAAATCCCAAAGAATCCACAAGAAAGCTAGCAGAACTAATAAACAAATTCAGCAAAGTTGGAGGATACAAGATAAACATGCAGAAGTCAGTTGGTTTCCTATATAACAATAATGAGCAATCTGAAAAGGAAATCAAGAAAACAATTCTGTTTATCATAACATCTAAAAGAATAAAGTGCCTAGGAACAAATTTAACCAAGGAGGTGAAAACTCGAAAATACTGCTGGAAAAAAATTAAAGACCATCTAAATAAATGGAAAGGCATCCCATGATCATAGATTGTAAGACTTCGTATTGTTAAGATGTCAATACTGTCTAAGGCAATCTACAAATTCAATGCAATCCCTACCAAAATTTCAGCAGTCTTCTTTTGCAGAAATTGAAAAGCTGACCCTCAAATTCACATAAAATTGCAAGGGGTCCCAAATAATCTTTTAAGAAGAACAAAACTGTGGGACTTACTCTTCCAGATTTTCAAAATGTACTACAAAGCTATAATAATTTAACAGTGTGATAGTGGCAAAAAGATGAACATACAGACTATCTGAGAGTTGAAAGATAAATCCACACATTTGTGGTCAGTTGGTTTTTTTTATAAGGCTGCCAAGTCCATTTAATGGGGAAATAGCAAGCTCTTCGGCAAATCATGCTGGGACAAGTGGAAAAGAATAAGTGTGGACCCCTATCTCTCACCATAAAAATTAATTAAAAAAGGATCAATGACCTAAATGTAAGAGCTTATAATATAAAACTGTTACAAGAAAACATAGGGAAATATCTTGAGAACCTTGTAAAAGGCAATGGAATTTTAGATTTTACATCAAAAGCATGAAACAAAACAAAACAAAAAAATGAACTTCATCAAAATTAAAAACTTTTGTACAAAAGACATTATCAAAAAAGTGAAAGGACAATCTACAGAATGGGAGAAAACAGTTGGAAACCATATATCTGATAAGGGGTTGATATCCAGAATATAAAAAGAACTACTACAACTTAATAGCAGAAAGACACACAACCCAATTCAAAATGGGCCAAGGATTTCAAAAAACGTTTCTTCAAAGAAGATATTCAAATGGCCAATAAGTATATGAAAAGATGCTCAAAATCATTAGCCATAAAGAAATGCAAATTATAACTATAATGAAATATCACTTCATATTCACTAGGATGGCTACTACTGAAAAAACTGAAAATAACAAGTGTTGGTGAGGATGTGGAGAGATAGGATCGGTGCAATCACTGTAGTCAAGTTTGGTGGTTCCTCAGAAAATTCAACATAGATTTACCATATGACCATGCAATTCCACTCCCAGGAATAAACCCAAAAGAACTGAGAGCAGAGAATCCGACCAATATTTGTACACTAATTCCATTCAATGGAATATTATTCAATTGTAAAAAGAAATGAAGTGCTGGTATGCTGGTACAAGCTATAATATGGATGAACTTTGAAGACATCATGTTGAGCGAAATAAGCCAGACACAAAAAGACAAATATTGTCTCTTATATGAAATACTTAGAATGAGCAAATCCATAGACAGAAAGCAGAATAGTGGTTAGCAGGAGTGAGGGTAGCGGTGGAGGAATGGGGAGCTATTGCTAAATTACTATGAGCTTTGGTTTGGGGTGATGAAAATAGCGTAGAAATAGTGGTAAAAGTTATACAGCGTTTTTAATGTACTTGATGTTAAAGAATTGTCCACTTGAAATGGTTTAAAGTATTTTTATGTTAAGTATATTTTAGCACTATTGAAAAATTAATTAAACAAAAAAGAACATAAAACTAATTTATGCTGTTGGAAGGCAGGATACTGGTGAACAAGGCAAGAGGGAGATTCAGGGATGCTGAAATATTCTATATCTTAATACTGGCAGTTGTTTATACATTTGTAAAATTGTATTTAGCTGTGCACTTAAGATTTGTGTATTTTTATTACATGTATGTTACGCTTCACTAAGAAAGAAAAAATAAAGTTCATGGAACTGCTCTATAACAATACTTAGGTGAGTTTTTAAATAATGTTTATGATATATAATGGATAATATCATCACAACAAAGTGGATTGTATAGTAACGTCCCTTTCAATTAACTGCCTCTTTTAAAGTTCTGAATCACTTCCTCTGAGTGATTAAATTTGGGCTAGATGATGTATGCAAATACTCCAGTACTACTAACTACATAGTGAATTGCTCCAAAGAGAAAGATGTATATAACTCTTTTGGCACAAATGGTTTTTTTTACAGACAACAAAGCTATTACCCACAAAGGAAGAAAACAACTCGGTATTTTGAGCAGCAGGTTGATAACTTTTGGTTTACCTGCAAACGTTTTTACTGAATTTGCTGAAAGCAAGACAGCTAAAACAGAAGCATTACACATGTTTGCTATCTGGTTATCTCCTCTATTAAAATGGGGCTTTGATCTTTCCTCTACTCTTATCTCTGTATCAATGAGAAGTTCTGCTATTGGTTAAAATTCTAATTTTTTGAAATATTTTTGTTGATAAATTACTAAAGTCTAGTGCTATAACAATGTTGTTATGTGAACCTGTATTATAATATTATTATTATTAATCTACAGTAAAGACATAGGGAAATTTGATACCTTTTTAAGATGTATAAGTCAAAAATAAATAAGATTAATATAATTCTTATATGGTCTGAAAACTAAATCTCAGTCCAACTGCTATAATTATACAGTATGCAGCAAGAAGAAAAATAGTGAATCTTTAATATCTGCTGATAAGAAATAATATTTAGATTTTGGGATCAGATTATGGAACAAGAGATTAATGAGAAACTTTCTGGCCTCATTGAGTTTATAGTCTATGAAGATCATATCAAATCTGAACATAATACAATGAGACTAAGTCCACAACTTGTAATAAAACAAGTCATTCATTGTATGCCAAGCACTGGTAAGGAAAAGAATAAATGATTCCCTGAATGATGACATTTAAAACTCTAGAAGAAAGTTTCTTAAAGAGCATTACATAGCTTAAGAATACTCTTGTGCCTTTTTAAATAAAAGCTAAATTATTTAAAAAGCTCTTGTAATATGTGTTAGTTTTAATTACGCATGTCAAAGCTTACCTCTATTAATCAGAGTAGTTACTTTAAATGTGACTGAACTTAAATTACAAGTTACCTAAAATTCCATCGTTTCCTCATTTTGAAAATTTCCAAAGTAGTCACGATCTGAAATAAAGGTCAAGCATAGATGCCAACTAGAAATCCAATTTCCTGTAGGAGTTTCACCATAGGCTAAGTGAGAAATCCCAGTTTTTAAAAAAGAAAAAACAATCATTCTTAATATTCTTTATAGTAGTAAATGAAGTGGCTTTTCCTCTTCAAAATGGGAATGAATTATAAATTGCCCCCAAAATTACCTTAAAATTTCACAATAATGATTTCATTTTAAAAACCAGTTATCTTTTACTTGGAGGTTTGATTTTAATGACAAATTATTATATGAAAGATTAAAAAGAATGTGCCTAAATGAGCAAAGTACGATTTTCCAATATATTCTATATATTTATTAACTTGGTTGTTTCCTCATGAGACCTTTGCATAAAAAGGAATTGTTTGTATTTATAAAAATTAGTAAACAACCTCCAAAATAAACCTTATTTTCTTAAATCTGTTCCAATATTAGTTTTAGGCTTCTATTTTCAAATTTAATTGATCTGAATTATACATTATAATTAGAAAAGCCATGATCTATAATTAATAAACAATGGCTTCAAATCAGACAATAAATTGATAGCTCATTTTCATTTGTATAAACATATTTTTAAAAATTCTACTGAAGAACCTCCACCTAAATGCATTATATTATAGAAATGATAAAAATCTCAGTTACTGTTAACTTCCTACATCTTCACCTCAAAGACAGAAAGAATACGTTAAGATAGTTCCATTTCATTTACTACTTTCTAATTCTTACCGTTGTTGTTATCTATAAAACCTCTCAGTACCAACTAGGACCTCTTCTGCTAACACACAATATGTGCAAAGTGTATTATCTTCAAGGCAAGCCTTCCTTTTTTAAAAACAAAGGAATCAATTAACTAGTTCATATTTTTAATATTCAATAATCAAATATGCATAAAAGTCACTTGTGCAGTGAAAACTTTCAAGTGGTAAAATTCTCTATTTCATCCCTTTACAGTTTGTCATATAGTCATTTATAAGTGAGTTTGAATAGAGGCACAATTAAGACAATCAATTTTCCATTCAGCAAGACAAAATGCAAAGAAAATGTTTTGTTTGCCCAGCTTTGGTTTGGGGTGCACAGAAAAATATTTTGAGGAGATGAATACCTGGAAATCTAGATAACTCATCCACTGCATAAATTTACATGAAATTTCTTATTTTCTATTACATTCTCTCTTTGGAAAAAAATAGCTAATCTTGCATATCAATCTCTTTAATATTCTATTTAGGAATAAATGTTTCCCTGACAACAGACTGGCATTCATTCAGAAATGAATGAATTTAATAGACTAAGATTAAATCACCTATCCACATATAATTCTTTAAAGGTAATTTGAAAGAAGGCTTATTTGGTGCAGTTTTCAAAAAGAAAAAGGCAAGCAAATAAGCTGCCATCAAGGAAATGAGCACCAAACATTTTTGTGCATTTTCTAGAGGTTTATGAAATACAAGTATAAAGAACAATATAAAGATAAAATTATCTGGCACATAAATATTTGTTTAAATGAATGCATGAATGAATGAATGAATGAATGGGTGAAAATATGTTAGAACTTCACATTTTGCAAATGAGGAACTAAGCTTAGAGAATTTAGATACAGTAAATAGCAGAGCTTAGAACCAAAAATCTCATTTTAATACAAAATTCTTTCCACAAAAGATAATTAACGAAATCTCTCTTACTGTCATCCAAAATCTGAACTACCAAGTCAATATTAATAACATTAATCTTCAAATCAATAAAAATCCTAAACCATCACCATACAAAGGAAACTACAAGTTTCTGAACTCATTATGTGCACTTCATTTTCCCTTCCTTACCTCAGCAAGTTTTATTGATTATATGCCAGTCTAGTGGATGAAAGATTTATGTGTGGTACAATATATGCTAATAGTTATTTTATTAGCACAGAAAAGGGGGAGCGGGGAAACTAAGAGGACAATGAATGCTTCACAGAAGAGATCTGAATCATCTTGAGGATGAGCTGGAATTTATAGGGCAAAGGAGGAAAGGCAGAAAGGTAGGAAAGAACATAGGGTGTTTCGTACAGCAACAGTGAAGGACAGGAGAACAGTGGGAGCCACGGCTAGAAAAGCAGGCAAGGGCCAGCTAAGAAATGGTCTTGAATTATGCTAAGGAAATGAGGACTTAATCCTGGGCCAAACATTATGAACCTTCTAAATTGCTATTCCTTCACCTATTTAATTATTGAAAATCCTATTTATTAGAGAATTGGTATGTCAAGCACTGAATTTTCATTATTATGCCTCAAGAATGTCATAACAATCTTTCATATTTATGATGTGGCTATTCAAAACAAACTTCTAAGCAAAAACATGTCCTCGTTCCTATTTTCCTTTCTTGGCTCTGCTGTAATTGTGAGTCTATTCTTTAATTCTGGTTTACTTGTCTCATAGCAACCATAAAAGCATAAAGGTAAATTATTATTGCTATAACACAATAAATTTTTCAAAGTTTCTCTACCTATTACTATTATCAAATTATCATAATATGGGCTATAAAATTTAGTATATTTCCTATGGTCATTTTTGCTTTGGCCAAAGTTTTATAACCTGAAAGTACTTCTAGGTCATAAATACATCTCCATTATTCAAATACAATTAACTAGAATCTTTATTTAAGTAAACATCCGGAGACATTGAACTTTTAGGTGAAAGAAGCAATACATCTTATGGGTCCCTAGAGATTTAGCTCCATCTCCTATGATTTTAAAAGATAACCTGAAAGAACTGCAAGATCCTGAATTATTAAGGAAAAGTAACATCTTTCAGAAATAAGAACTCTGACATCTGTATAATCCATATAGATTACAAAGCCCTTTACTATGTTAACTCTTAATTCTCAAAACAAGGATATTTGATGGGCCTTTAACTCTATTTCATAGGCAAGGAAAGGACTCAAAGATCTTAAATATCTTGGCTATACTGATGATAAATATCAGGGCCTGAACTGGAATTGGGTCTTCCAGCTGAACATTCTATGTTATCACTAAATCACACTTTTTGTGTAGCAGGAAACTAGATTTCAACCACAGAGATGTAAAACAAGGTCTACTGCTTAAGCTTCCAAAAAAAAAAATTTTTTTTAAGGGAAGGGGTACTTGGTAAATCTTAGATATATCAATATCTATATCACATTTCCAGTTTATTACCAGTACAGCACATCCAACTTCCCTGGTTAATGCTTTGCTTTAGGCCTAATTCACCAAATTAGTAAAACAAACAGGGATTTATGACATAAACTTTAGTCAAGGATAAAGGTACAGCTGTGTAGCCTTTCACGTATCTGTGTGTGTGCAGGTTAAAGATAGGCGAATATATATAATCAAGATATGGTTAATATTAATAACTATATTCAACTACAGGAAGTGAAATGGTATGTGACTTTACAACCAGAAGACAGCATATTTAACTGACTTAGACCATCGCTGGGGTTTTACATAACTATAACGGTTAGAGGGTGGAGGCATGTATATTGGATATGTGTAAGTATTCTACCATATTTCAAGCCATGCATGGTATTTGCAGACATGCTACTAATAAATTTCCTTTAGAATTTGATAGCATTTTTGTCACTCTTTATTTAAATTTAATTTGACATTCTCTACAGATGCATATTCTTTATGGTTCAGAGTCTATTGAAAAATAATATAAATGGCTTGGTATCATTTTCATTCTAATCATTATCCCTCGGCTGACAAGACCTGTCTATGAAGTGGCAGGGCTATTAAAATCCATGAGTTATCTAATCTTAAACATGAGGTTTATAAGCATTAAGAACATCATCTCAAACAAAGCAACACCTACTTCCTCCAATCAAAATGCTATAAAACTCCAGAATAATTTAGTAACAAGAAAGGAAAAAAAACTAATATAATAATTATTTCATGAATTAGGCCTAAACCAAAGCATTAACTAGGGTAGTCAGAAAACATGCTCTGTTTTCCTGCAGACTATGACTTTCAGGTTAGTTCAAATATGGGCTTATTTTTTGTACCAAGAGAATTCACTAGCAATCTGCTCCAAGACTAACTAACTCGTTTTATCACTTTTTTTTGGGGGGGGGTGGGGTGGGAGAGGAGACATCAATGACAAAACCAGAACAAAACAAAAATTAAAACAACCCTTTCCCAAACAACTGATTTGCTGCATAAAAGAAAAAAACTACTTATAAGATATTTTTTAAAGTATATATGCTTTGACATTTTCCTATTTGGGAGATAAATACTTAATTCTAGAAATCAATTAATTTTTTGGTGATTTATAGCCTTCACTATTGTATTGGGTAAAGCATGTGGCCTGTGCATAACATGGCAGTAAAGCATTTTCATTCAGACACTTAAGGAAAAAACACTAGCCTTCTGTTTCTCTATGAAAATTAAAATATGCTAATTCCTAGCTATTTCCAAATCTATAACATGGGGAAATAAATGATTTATTATTCCATTTATAATGTTTTCATATTATATACCATTTTCCAAGAGTTACATATTCAGTGGAGGAAGGAAGGAGAACGATGATAAAGGATGTCCCAGAAGACAAATTGTAAAAGTATCTCATTAAGCTAAATCAGTGTTAATAAAAATAACAGACAACCTTCAAATGTCCGATATATCACGTGCATTTTCATGAAATGAATGAGATTAGTTTTATGTGACAAGTGAAGGAATATTTGAGGGAAAAACAAAACAAAACAACCACAACACAATACAAAAGCATTAACAAAGTTTCAAAGAAAGATCAGTTCAACAATTTAGTTGTTAAACAACTGAAAAACGTTTTATGTCTTGAAGAAAGATATCTCAACTGCTATCTTGTTTTGATTTGCTTCATTCCAAATAAATAAAAGATACAACTTTGTTTTTGGATGTCACTGATGTTAAAGTAATGCTATAAATAGCATTCAAATGGGATGATTTTCTATGGCAAATTCAACAGTCTTTTCAAAAGAGCCCAGATTTTAAGGAGCTAAAGGCTTTTCACTTCTTGTCTACCAAAAACCTGGTAGTAAAGAACGAATTCTTATTTCAAAAATTTTATAAAATTTTTCAGGTACTTCACTGCCATACCAGGAAGAGGACATACTTTAAAGGTGAAAGCTCTGGTTTGAGGCCTAGCTTTTACTCTTCCTTTGGCGGTCTACTTAAGCTACCTGTAAAATGGGGATTTAACCACCTGTATTATGGGGTGGTTGTGATGATTAAATATCTTTCACAGTGTCTGGCAAATATAAGACACTAATAAATGTTAGATCCCTTCTGCTCAGAAGCAAAGAAGGAGTATACATGGGTTTTTGAGGAACGCAAGGTACGCATCCCTGCCCTTTCCCCTTCCCCAAACAATGGCAACAAAAATCTGACCTTACTCGTGGATAAATGAATTTCTTTTAGTTCATTAATCTCACTGCTATATCTTCACTTGTATTTGACTTTCTTCCCATGACATATTCAAATCCAATTATTTCTTTATAGATCAGTTCAAGTTCTACTTTTCCCATAAAGGTTTTATTGTTTGTTTTGTTTTTACTCCTCTGCACCTCACCAATCTACATGTAAGACTTTCTGCCTTCTACCCCGAATGACTTATCTGAATATGCCTCATTATTCCTAAATTTTGGCTCTGATGGATGCCTTTGGGTCATTGTTCTTGTCAGCATGTATGACATGCTACATGTCCCTAATTTTTTTCATGCTTTTACTCAATTAAAAAATATTTTTTAAGTATGTATTCGCAAAATAGAGTGCGGACCCAAGGGCAGGAGAAATTCAGTGAGCAAGTAAATTTAGAAAAATGCATGGGAGTGGGATCATGGAAGCCCCAGGATACTACCCTGCAAGGTTTAAATTGATTCACTGTGCAGATATTCTGAGAAAAATTAACCGGTGGTGAATTGTAGGATGTCTAGGGTGGAGGGCACTAAGAGACACCAAAGGCCATTTAGGAGATTACTGCAATTAGTCACATAAGAAGTAGCATTCATTAATGAACAAATGAAGAAACCACCACCAACAAAAAGGAGCCAAAGTGACAGAGTATTAAACTAGGTCAGTAGAAATGAGAATCTTTTAAAATATGTAATCAATGGGATTGGGGCATAAAAAGAGAGGGAGAGGGAAGCCTGGAAAAATGATGGTTCCATGTTTTTTGGTAATTTCATTAGTCAAAATCACAGTGGAAAGAAAATAAATTATATTTTAAAAAGACTAAATATGCAAGGCTTATAGAAACATCTTTGTGTAGAAGTTGAGGAGTGCACTCAAAAGTAAAGTGGGGGCTTGATTCGGAAAACCTGGGAGTCATCTGCAAAGGGGTCATAGCTCAAGTCACAAGGGAGGATAAAACTGTGAGAGAAAAATGCACAGTAAGAAGAAAAGATGTGTGAAAGCAAAATCTTCTTTAATTTCCAGGAGGCAAAAGAGAAAACAAAAAAATGAGACAAACCAATCATACCAGTAATTCTGAATTGGGCAAGGGTAGAGTTAGGGAAACAGAGGAAGGAGAGTGTAGCAGTTTGGCAGTTTGATATAGTTATGAATTCCAAAAACAGATATTGGATTATGCTTGTAAACTGGTCTGTTCATCTGGGCATGCTTAAGTTATGATTAGGGATTTGATTGGGCCACATCAGTAGGGTGTTGAGCCCTGCCCCTTGGTGGGTGGGGTCTCAAAGATAAAAGACATGGCAAAGGACAGAGTTGCAGTGTTCTGATGTTGGAGTTCTGATGCTGAGTGTTAATGCTGGAGCCCAGGGAAGTAAGCACACAGAGGAGCTCGGTCGTGAGGAAGGAGAGAAGGCTCCGGGAAGAGACAAGCTATTCACCTGATGGTTCACAGCTGGCCTTGTGGAGAGAGGCAAAGGCTACAGAGCTTCATAGTCTACAGCTGGCCTTGTGGAGGAAACAGAGGAGCTGAGCCTGGAGAGCGACAGAGCCCCAGGAAGAGAGGAATCCAAGAAGCCTGAACCCTGGCAAACATCAGCAGCTGTCTTGCTCCAACACGTGGCAACAGACTTTGGTGAAGGAAGAAACTTATGCTTTATGGCCTGGTAACTGTAAGCTTCTACCCCAAATAAATACCCTTTACAAAGACCAACCAATTATTGGTATTTTGCATCAGCACCCCTTTGGCTGACTAATACAGAAGGCTTCACAAAAGAGGAGAATGGAAAGAAAAATTAAGGTTGAGACATGATCCAGTGCTGTGATGTCAGAGCTATTGAAGGGCAAAATAGAATGGAGACAGAACAGCAGGAAGGCTAAGAAAATATGTTAATTAGTAGGTAACTGGAAGCCATCAACAGCTATGAAGGGTGAGGAAGGAAACAGAGTGAAAATGAACCACATGTGGATTTGGTAAAGAACATTCTAGGAAAAGGGACTATCAAGTGTAAAGGCCCACAGGCAGCAATGAGCTTGATGTATTCAAGGAACTCCTAGGGTTTTGGTCCCATCAACTGGGTGAATGATGATGATGGGGAAGGCTTGGAGAGGTTCAGATTTAGCAGAAATAGGGGCAAACATATGGAAATCGCGAGACTGTTTAGCTGTGAAAAACTTGAAATGCCTAAGAGACACTGAAATGGAAAGATTAAGTACCTAGTTAAACACATGAACCAGTAGCTTAGGAGAGAGCCTAGATGTACAAATTTAGGGATCTTCAACGTTGGAATAGTATTTATAGTGCTGAGAATCAATGAGATCATCTGGGGATGAGCGAGGTCACAGAAGCAGAGTATTTGCTTCCAGAAATATCCCAACAATTAGAAGTCAGGAAGTTGAGGAGAAGTCAGAAAAAGAGACACAGAAAGTTTCCAGGGAAATAAATGGAAAATCAGGAGAACCTCATACATTGAAAGCCTAGTGAAGAAAGAGCTAAGAAAATGAACAACTGCATCAAATGCTGGGAAGTCCAGTAAGATGAAGACTGAGACTTGACTCTTAATTTCATAAGATGGAAGTTGCTGGTGATTTTGTTTGAAAGGTCTCAGTGAGGTACTAGTATAACATCCTGAACAGGTAGCCTGAAGAGATGGGGGTAGAGGAAGTGGTGACAGAAGAATAGAAAATTCTGCAGAGTTTTGCTATAAAGGGAAATCAGTAAATGTGACAAAACTGTGGAATCTAGGGAGAGATTTTTTTCCTCCTTACAATGAAAGATATGTTTGCCTCTTAATAATGGAATGATCTGGTAAAGAGGGAGAAATCAATGTTGCAGAAGAGACATGGAATAATTCAGGAGCAAAGTTCCTGTGTAGAAGTGAAAGGGTGGAATTTAATATCCAGAAAGAGAGGCTGGCCTTGGATTGGAGCAGGGACAAATCATTCTCTGTAACAGATGAGGAAGGCTGATACTCTTGGTGGAAGGAATCTGAGATAATATGGCATAATATCTTAGATTACTACTATTTTCTTAGTAGTAATCTGAGAGATTCTTTCAGTAAATGATATATTTTGCATACCTTTAAGAGCAATTATCACTGGCAATATGGCCTACTGAAAATAGGACCAGTCAAGAAATCAGACTATCTGGGTTCTAGATCACAGCCAAATCTCCTTTCTTATCTATAATATAATAACTCAGTTGCCCAATTAATCTTATGGAGTGTTGTGAACATAAGCACAGACTATTTGTAAAGTTATTTTACTGATTGTTGCTTAGGATAGTCTTTTGTATTAGAAATTCACAAAATCATACCCTGTTTTAAGTTGGAAGGCAGTGTACTGAAGTGTTCAAATGAGTTTTAAGGCAGGTGTGGGGGGGGTGGGAGTACAGTAGGGGGTGAATACCACCTGTGATACTATTTTTGTGGCCTGAGGCTAATTATTTAATCTTTACAAAAACTCAGTTTATCTTTAAAAGGGGTGGGGTGACAGCTGAAACTACTTCATTGGGTTGTTATGAAAAGAAATGAGCAAGTACTCAATAAATGGTAGCAACTGTGATTGTTGTCAAAGATAATTTAGTGCAATCTCCTCCTAGTAAAGAGAGAGGGTTATATAATTGGAAAGGGAAGGTCATGGCCATGCAACTGCTATTATAGTTGGAACAACATCCTAGGTTTCTTGATTTCCTCAGTGCTCTCTATTCTAGACTACACCACTTATGATAAAGCAAACCTGAACAGGTGTGATTTATTACTTACAGGGCTGAAAAACTGCATAATTTGTATCATGCTATTCTCCAAATCTATTAAGCTCTGAAAGTAAAGAAGAAATTAGCAAGTATTATACCTGTAATTTCATTCTTTTATATACAGGTTTGAAGGGGGTGGGGGAGGAATCCATGAAATTCTCTGTAAATCTCATAATTACTAATATTATAGAGAAAATAAAGTACTGAAATATGATTGCTGCTTTTGCATGTCATATAAGTAGTACGTGGGGAAAAAAGACCTTCAATTTTTTTTTTTGCCATGCAAACTTAATTAGCAATGTGCTGAGCTACAATTCAAGTTCTACAGGAAACTAGTACATTGTGTCCTTACACAGAGCATGTAATACCCAAAAAACATAAACACTTACAATCTTTTAAAATCAATGTTTAAGGATTTTAATGATAATCATTATTTGACATGTAGAAGCAAGAAACTAGAGAATTTAAATGATTTGCTCAAGGTCATATATCACTGATCTAGAACAAGATAAAAGCATGGCTTCCTAATTCTAGTCTACTACCCAGAATCCTACTACCCAGAGAGATAAGAAACTTACAAATCTGACCTCCCATCCATCAATGAAAAGCAATAAATTTTACTCACTACATAATGGCTTAAGAGCATGTTTCAAATTACCTTATTATTTACACAATTGAGTATTAACTGCTTACATTAGGGATATCACCACGAAATTTTGATGGGGTTTTAAAGGTGTTTCTTCAAAATGTGGATCAAACACAAATTCTCTTGTCAAACAGATTACTGAGCAACCTGTTTCAGCTGGATTCCCATGAACTAGATTCCCCCTCTTTTCTAACCACTGCCTCCATTTCTGGGTGAGACAGGTAATTATAACGTGAATGGAACATCTTGAGATTACAATGATTGAGGGTTATATTTTAAAATGTGTCCCCAAAATGGGCTTAAACATCTGCATGTTCTCAAATGTAGGAAAAAGGCAGATTAAACAAACACTGCCTACTGGAGGATAATATAGAAAAGCAAGAAAATGATTTCAGGGATTTCTTGAATAATTTGGACTGATTATTTAATCTGGTTTACGGATGATGGGGTGCTTTTAGTTTTCTTTCTCCCTTCAATACATAATTACTTCCTGGCTAAACAACCCTCATAATGCTCAGAATTCTACCAGGAAGTAAACAGTTAATAAAAATTATTTTTAGAACTGATAACTTGACCACTTGTTAGTGGATCCCCTAGTGGTTTGATTTAGAAGGAAATTCTACCGTAGGCTAAAAACATTTGGGGATACTAGATAGACTATTTATCTAAGATACGTCCCTTATTGTCACAAAAAGACTACACATTACTGAACTAAAAAGTTTGGCCACTATTCAAAATGTAACTCTGCTGTGGTCTCTGACTGGGGCCCTGATCTATACACAAAAATAGAGAAAGAGGGAGACGGCGAGAAGTAGGGGGCAGGGGCAGAGATAGACAGAGAAAGTTCCCAATAGCTTATATGAGAATAGCAGAAAGTTACCCAAGAAGTAAGAGAAACCAAGCAGGAAGCCTTTTGTTTGGGGACTGCCTTGGACCCCATTTTGTTATAACCTTAATAAAAATACAGAAAATTTAACTTGACATACTGCTAAGTATAAATTTATATAGTAAAGACTAAATGATAATTGAGTAGAGAAAGAGTTCTGGAATTAGGCAAACCAAGTTCAAATGTCAAATCTCATAGCTGTAAACCTTCAGTTAAATGATTTCATTTCTCTGATGCTTTTCCCCTATTCCATCAAATTGGGATAATACCTACATTAGATATTTGGAGAAAGGATTAAATGAGATGGTCTACATAGAGCCCCTGGTACAGAGGCTAAAACAGTACACACAATACACTTTAGTTTTCTTTCTGTCCCCTTTCATCCACCATGGACACTATTTTTAGGGTTATCAGCTTTTATTTTGCCAAGTAAAGCCCTTTAAAAAAACTATCTGCTGTCAAATGCTCTATCCTTGAGCTATTGAAGCCTTCTGGGGAGTCTTGCTATGTTTTCAATTAGATGGGCAAGAATCTCTAGGCACAGGCAGTGCCTAATAGAAAACAGACCAATATGTCAAGCCCTCAATATCACTGAATGTAACTATGAACATTATTCTCCAAAAATTGAAACTTAGTGGTTACCATAGGTTCCGAGGGGAGGGGGAGGGAAGAATAGAATAGATGGAACATACGGCACTGGAATTGTTCTGCATGATGTTGCAGTGATGGATATAGGTCATTTTAAATTTTGTCAAAACCTATAAAAATGTATGGTGCAAAATGTAAACGATAATGTAAACCATTGACCATGGTTAGCTGCAATGCTTCAATATTTGTACATCAATTGTAACAAATGTATCATACAAAAGTAAAATGTTATTAATAGGGGAGAGGGGAAGAGGGGGAGGGGTTTGGGTATATGGGAATTCCCTATATTTTCTATGTGACTTTTCTATAACCTAAAGCTTCTTTGAAGATAAAGCAAAAAGAATAAGACACTGGGGGAACATACAGAAGAAAGTGTCACCGTACATAAAAGATAACAGATCTTAAAATGATGAAAGAAACATTGAAAAAATTTATACTTTTTAAAACTTTTACCTTTATTTTTCAGTCTTTTTACTTTTATTTTTGCATTTTTTTTTTATTTTTGTTTTGTTTTGAGCTTTGTTTTGGGGGAAGTTTTGGATCACAGAAGGGTCACAATTATGGCAGGGGAGAATCACTTGTGCAGGGTATCAGTGATGGGGGGATGTGTGGGGAGGGGTGCACCTGGGGCGTGCCTCTATGGCATATGAATATGTTCAAGTGGTCATGGAGCATTCTCTCCATGGGTGGAGACTCATACAATAACCAAAGAATATTGAATTCCCATCCTGGAAGTCCTGCTACATTCTCTAATAGAGTGGCAAGAATCCCTAGAGTACATGGGCAGTGCCTAGCAAAGGAGGACAGACACTAGGCCCTTGATATTGATGGTTGTACTTCTGAACCTTTTCTCGAAAAACTAAAACTTAGCCTAGTATCATATATTGCCTAAGAGTTACCTCCTGAAAGCTTCCTTGTTGATCAAATGTGGCCTCTCGCTACCTCTCTCTGATGCATTTTTCCTCTTCCATCAAATTGGGATAATATCTACATTAGATATTTAGAGAATATTTACCCCCCACCCCCACCCCCACCCCTGCGTGGTACATGACTCCCAGGGTTGAGTCTTCCTGGCACTGAGGGATTAGGACCAAGAGCCAACTAGCAATGCATTTTGAAAAAGATCTTGAACAAAAGGGGGAAATATTAAATACAAATGAGTTTTTATGGCTAAGAGATTTCAAAGTGAGTCAGTGGTCATTCCAGAGGTTACACTTATGCATGTCTCAGCACAATCTCATTGACTGCCAACAGTAAACAGTGCCTCAAACAGCAGGGCTCCTGAGGGCTCTAGAGACATCTAGATACTATAGGCAGGGCAGATAATCTCAGGAATTTGGTACCCTGTCAGTGGGCCTTACTTTGAAATATGTGCTCCAATTTAACAGAGTTATACTACAATTTCCCTATACATGACTCCTCTGCCCCTTTTATTTGAACCTATAATTAGCTCTATACTTGTTAAATCTATGTCCCAGAGACTTAAACCTTTGTTCTGTTCATATTCTGGTTGAGCCATGAATCTCAGCAAGAGTTGCAGCAACTACTCTCCAGTTCATTGGACTCTCCCAGGACAACTAACAAAAGGATGATGATGGACAACGCAGCATCCCAAGAAACAGAGAGTATCTAAAACTGCAACACCATTCCATCCATCTGCCCCATGGGATCTGGGCTCCCTCTCAATCAGAGGCAGAGTGGGCATCACTATGCCAAAATTCTCAAGATTGAGTAGCGAACATACATGAGGCGGGAATGCAAATATGGACTCAAGTAGACTTATGATTATTCGAGCAATGGAAGAACTTGTATCATTGATATAAAGGCAGTGGCCACGGGGAGTTCTGGGTGGGGGAGAGGGAAGAGTAGGTATAACAAGGAGTACTTTGAAGACATTGGAATTGTCCTGCACAACAATGCAGTGACAGATGCAGGCCATCGTACATTTTGTCAAAACCTATGAGATTATGCGGTGCAAAGTGTGAACTCTAATGTAAACTATAATCCATGGTTGGTAGCAGTGCTTCAATATATGTTCATCAATTGCAGCAAATGTACCACACTAATGAAAGATGTTAATGGGTTGGGTATATGGGAATCCCCTATATTTTTGATGTAACATTTATGTAATCTAAAGCTTCTTTAAAAATAAAAAATAAAAAAATTATCTGCTATTCCAATTACCATTATTTCATAACAGAAAGGACATTTTACCACATGCACATAACAGGAAGGACAATCTCAAAATAAAAATGTCTTTAAATTTAGCTTTTATATCCCTTACTGTGCCTTCCATCCACCCCCTTGCCCCTCTCCTACTTTTTTTAAATTTTTAAAATTATTTTCTGCCACTTACATTTTAAATTATTTTTTATTTCTATACAAATTGGTGTGAAAACTGTTTCTCAGACCAGCACTAATTTAGAGACCAATATTTAGGAAACATTTCTCCACTGCTCTTTTTTTTTTTCATTAGAGAAGTAGGTTTATAGAAAAGTCATATATAAAATATAAAAAACACAGAGTTTCCATATACTAGCCTATTATTTTTTTTTATTTTTCTCTTAACTTTATTTGTACATGTAATAATCGAAAATATAAACAATTAAAAACTAAAAAGTAAATTTTTTTGTGGATCAAACAATATGTTACACAATATATTTAGTTCATAGTAACGCATTCATACAGAATTTGTCCTTTTGTGTCTGGCTTGCTTCACTCAGCATAATGTCCTCCAGATTCATCCATGTTGCCATATGCTTTATGACTTCATTTCTTCTTACAGCTGCATAATATTCCATCGTGTGAATAGACCACAGTTTGTTTATCCATTCATCTGTTGATGGACACCTGGGTTGCTTCCACCTTTTGGCAATGGTGAATAATGTTGCTATGAACATCGGTGTGCAGATGTCTGTTCGTGTCACTGCTCTCAGTTCTTCTGGGTATATACCC
>JAQZBX010034129.1:0-25109 GCA_029593785.1 Cabassous unicinctus
TTTTGCCTACAGATATCCAAATCTTCTAGTGCCTTTTGTTGAAAAGACTCTCTATCCTTCTTCTACTGAAATACCTTTGCGCTTCTGTCAAAAACCAGTTGGCCATACTTGGGCAAGGCCTCTTTCTGGGTTCTCTGTTCTGTCCCATTGATATATGTCTAATGAGTGGTCTTTTTTGTTCTTAGTATTTTTTTTTTTTTATTAGAGATGTTGTAGGTTTACAGAAAATTTATGCAGAAAAGACAGTGTTCCCATGTACCCCCTCCTATTATTAACAGGTGGCATTAGTGTGGCACCCTTGTTAGAAATTGATGACAGAATATTATTATAATGGTACTATTAACCCTAGTCCATAGTTTGCCTTAGAATTCACTGCTTGTGTTTCACAGTCCTATGTTTTGTTTTTATATTTTTATTCTAGTTACATATATACAACCCCCAATTTCCCCTTTTAACCACAATCACATAAATAAATATATATAAAATCCAGTGGTGTTAATTACATTCACAATGTTGTGCTACCATTGCCACCTGCCATTACTCAAACTTTTCTATTGCTGCAAACAGAAATTCTGTACCCATTAAGCATGAAGTCCCCACTCCCTACCCCCATCCTAGCCCCTGGTAACCCGTATTCTAGTTTCTGACTATGAGTTTGCTTATGCTAATTATTTCAGATCAGCGCGATCATAGAGTATTTGTCCTTTTGCGTCCGGCTTGTTTCACTCAAGGTGATGCCTCCGAGCTTCATCCATGTTGTCGTGTGCATCTGAACCTCATTCCTTTCTCTAATGCTTGATCTTTGAGCATGTGAGAGAAGGACTCCAGGAGGCGCCCCCCACCCCGGTCTCCAGCCCCCGCAGAGAAAATATGGGAACCCCGGACTCAGCGCCAGCTTCACCCCTAGCTTTGCTCCGCACACCAGCTTGTTGAGAAACTTCCCCAAATGCTGTTTTTGCCGCCCTCCCCAGACGCTGCCGTTTTGGTCTCCCTTTACTTCCTTTCCTTGCTTACGCATGTTCTCAGATTAAAGTGGGATTTTCTAAAACAGATTTTTTGATCATGGGGTAGAAACCGTAAGTAAACAGAATTATCATAACAATTTAAATAGTAATAAAATATGTTCTTCTGTTTCTATTCAAAGAGAGAGAAAGGTAACTGGAGAAGATGAAAGGAAAATCTAGATTTGTGGGTGGTAGGTGTGTTGGTTTTTTTTTCTTTTTTTTCTTTTCTTTTTCAATAATAGGTACAGAGTTTTAGTAAAGGACTTCAAGGCAAAAGGAAAAAAATAGCATATACTGTTATGGGGTTATTTTTATCTTTCATTTTTATGACAACTTATTTGTACTTAAGCGAATCTTTCCAAAGAGTTAGAAGCATCATTAAATAAAGACTGTGAAATGTGCAATATGGCTTATTTATTTAAATGTTAATTGGTCCAACGAACACTTCTAATTAGCTCTATATTTGCTTAGCAAAAAGTTTTACAAATTCCAATTGTGAAAAGCAGCTATTTTGAGCTGGTAAGCATGTTGCAGCCTCAGCTATGATTTTTCTATAGTTCTCAGCCCTTGAAGGCACAATTTAATTTTTCATGTATGCATACTAGCAACGGTAAACACTTGCGAGTGTAAAGAACCTTCTTTAATTAGCTGCACAACAATTAAAGGATTCACAAACTAAATTGAACCCTGTCTCGGTGCTTACTAGCTGAATTCTACCACCTGTCACAACAGCACTTTGTTCAATCTGTTATGCAAAATCATTATAGCAATATAGCGGAGGGGGAAAAAAAAGAGAAAACAGCAATTATTTCTTACTTTTCTCTTGAATGGGTTATTTTGGGTTATACTGATGTCAGGTTCATTGAAGCTAACCTTTTGAAATCTGTAACAGCATAATACTTCTAAGGCAGGCTGAGAACGGCTTGAAGAATATTTAGTTTTACCCTTTTAGGAAGAAGCAGTGCTCCTCCTTGAAGTGTACTGGGGACTCTGCTCATTTGAAACAACCTGTTCTAGCTCTCGCAGCCTGTTTCCCCCTTCTCACGAGGAACCCCGCAGAGCCTGACACCAGAGCCCACCATGCTCCTGGTTTAGAAGCACGCAAAGCACCCTAGACCTGAGTTTAAAGATGCCGTTCTCCAACTGCCTCTTCAGAAGACATTCCAAGTCATATTATTCCACTGGTCTTATCGCTTACCGTAAAATCCTTTTTTTTTTTTTAATTGTGATTTCTTATTTTAAAAACTAACATGCTCTCCTGCAGATTGGGTTGGAGGTGGATGCACACCCCCTGGCCACTTGTGGAGAAAAAGGCTTTATTCTCGGGCCCAAACCTGAAGTCTGACCCGGCAGCCTCCCTGTAGTTGGGGCATAAACGTTTCCACGTGGTGTTGTCGTACCCTGGCCTCTGGCAGGCATGCTGGCAGCTCCGCGGGCGGCCCCACGCAGGAGCAGTGAGGCAGGATGCCGCGGGGCCGTGCACCTCCGCAGGTGAGCTGCGCTTTAAGATACTCGCTGGCAGTTGCTTAAAAATGGCATCAATAACATATTGTTAGTCCCAGCCTTGGAAACATAAGCAAGCTGGGCATTTTCAGACATTGGAGTGATGATCACAGACAAAAACCCAGGCGCATTCAGAGGGCCTGCATTTTCTGGCAGTACAATATTTTTTTAGAAGTTGCCCCTTTACATCATTTCATGAAAATGTGCAAAGAAGACAAGGCAGCCCTTTGAAAATATAAACTCTTTCCCCCAAAAAAATGCCAAAAGAAGGAAAGTGAGAGCCAAAGGTCAAAGGCTGAGGAAGAATGTGTTTCTCTATTTTTCCTATTTCTTAAGCAGCGAGGAAGCCCTCAGTGCTCCGGCTTTTGCGTACATAGGGCTGTCTCCAGTCAGGCCCGGGAGGTAGCCCTTGCAGCATCTGGGTGCTTCTCTCGTCTTCCTGTGGAAAATCAAACTTTTAGGCTGGTTCAGGGTTAGAGCCTGAAAATTATAGTGAGTCGTTGTCTCTTAATTGGAGAAGTTCATGCGATGTGTGCCGAATGCCAAGTTGTAGCCCAAGACCCACCTGCTGCCTTCTGCAGGCTTCAGAGGCCGCCCACCTCGCTGGCTGCCCCTGACCTGCTGAACTTTTATCACCAGAATCTCCCAGGTCTTGGTGCAGCTGCTCTTTGGTGGTCCTTGGGTTTATTTTCCTGGCTCCCAGGTATGCCCCTGAGGGCAGCGCCTGAGCACCGGATGAAGGCTGCTTATGCCTCCTGGGGGATGGTCACTTAGTCTCTCAATAAACAAACGGAAATCGCCACTTGGCTGAAGGGTCCATTCAGGCACCTGAATCCTTTCAGCTTTTCCCTCCATTGGCTCTGGCTGCTTAGTTTTTTCTGCTGTTCACTTAAAATCTCCTTACCAGGGTGTACTCTTTGCTCTTTCCCATGTTCCTTTCTGCTTCCTGCAAAGAAAACTGGCCCTTGGAATGGCCGTAAGCCACATCGTCATACGGAGGGCCACTCACTATGTGCACAGACCTGGGTTGGGGTGCTCAGAGGCCACCCTGTCTTCAAGGGGCTTCCAGTCTGGTTGGGGGGCCCAGACTCACCCAATGAAACGAGAGAGACAAGCCCGAGGCGTGGATTCCAGCAGCTGTTCTGATTTGTGGTAGCAGGAGGGAGCCACTGTTTTCCTCCACTCCAGCGTCCACCAGAGTTTCCAGCTTCCTCCCTGCGGGGTCAGTAGAGGTGGCTGAGCTTAGCGGTTAGCACATGGTGCATGGAGACTCTGCTGGGGTTCAGTCCCAGCTGTAATCAAATACCAGCTGTGTGACTTTGGGCAAGTTATTTCACTTTTCCCTCCCTCAGTTTCCTCACCTATAAAATGGGCGTGATAATAACAAAATGATCTGACAGGGATGTTGTGAGGATTAAGGGATCCCATTTATAAGCCACATGGACCAGTATCAAGTGCAATTCAGTGTTGGGTTCGTTGTCCCTGCTGCTATCACCATGGCTGTCATCATCATCGCTGCTCCCTGCACTTAGTCTTCCTTGAGCATGAGCTCCAAAGGTCTGGGGACAGAAAAGAACCTCAGGAAACCACCTCCCAGCTCCTGACTTAAGGCTGGACAGGTACAAACAAGCCACCAGACCAGGGCCTTACTTGTTGTAATGTGCAGGGAAAGCTTCTTGGCTGGTTTAACCATCCAAGATGGCGCTTCTCTCTTGGCTCCTTGCCAGCCTTCCTCTTGTCTGACCAGGGGTGTGGTGTTCCAGTCTAGAGCTATACCATGTAGGGTGTACCCCATTTGTTTCCCACCCGTGCTTTCTGCCCACTGGCAGTTGGTGCTCCTTCCTGGAGAATGTGTGGATCCCTCCTCAATCATATACAAGGAGAAGCCCTCTCAGATGGAGTCAGTAGTTATTGAGCATTTGTTACAGGAAGAATGTGTGCTGTGTAAGGGACACATGTCAGGGTACAAACATTCTTAATATACCAAATTTAATTTATAATTTTGTAGAGGTGCCAAGGAAAGAAAACAACTGATCATCCATGGTGAGTGCTGGCAGAGAAACAGCCCAAGGAAGGAGAGTGGAAGGTTGAAGAGTGGGGACAAGTTGCAGGAAGGAAGGCTCCAGGAGCAGATGCCTGGGGCAGAGTGTCATAATTGGCCTTTGGCCCCTGGGGTGTGGAGGGTGGATGGGGATGGAATGGCCTAGTGAAAGGTGTTTCCTTTGAAATCTACTCCCCTTTGCTCCAGGCCAACAGGGATTTCTGCAAGGAGACAAAAGAATGATCTAGGAGAGTTCTACTCTTTGGAGAAGAGTAATTTTTAGGGCTATAAATACCTAAGATAAGAAATATGTATTTTCAGCCTTGAGTACAGAGGAAACTTGGATTATCTAGCAGCGATTAGGGTCATTTCCCAGTGTATTAGTCAGCCAAAGGAGGGCAGATGCAAAATCTGTTGGCTTTAATAAAGGATATTTATTTGGGGGTAAAAGCTTACAGTTATAAGGCCCTAAAGAGTCCAACTCAAGGTACCATAACAGCTACTTCCTCACGCAAAGTCTGTTGCTACGTGTTAAAGCAAGATGGCTGGTGATGTCTGCAAGGGTTCAGCTTTCCTCTCTCTCTTAAGGCTCTGTGGTCCCGCCTCCTTCCAATCTCAGCTGTAGGCTGGAGGGCTCGTATCTTTCCAGGCTCAGCTGCTCTGGTCTCTTCACAAGGTCAGCTATAAACTATCAGACGAATGGCTCATCTCTCTTCCTGGGGCTGTAGGATCCTCTTCCATGTCTATGGAGCTCCCTTCCTCTGTGTATCTACTTCTGTGTTCTTGATTGAGCGTCCATTTATATAGCCCACTAAGGGGGCGGGGACTCAAACCTGAGTTACAACCTAATGACATGGTCGAATCAAAGCCCTAATCTTACCATAATCTAATCAAAGGCATCTCAGCTGAATCTAATACAATCAAAGGGTATCACCCAGAGGAACAGACCAGTTTACAAAAATAATCAATATCTTTTTGGAATTCATAAATAATATCAAAATTACCATACCCAGCAATCAGCTTCCACACTGAGGTTTCTGCGGCTAGTTTTCCTTTTAAGGGCAGAATAATGAGCCAGGAGCCAGCAGGGCTCAGTGCCTCACCCGCAGTGACCCTCAGTAAATGTCTGATGAATGACTACATGACTGCATCTGAGTCATGTAGTCTCAGTAGTGGTTGCACACAAGGTGGTGGTCTTTCCCTGTGAATTACTACCATGCAAAAATTCCTTATGGTGGTAACCTTTGAAAAAAAAATGTGTGCCCCATAAACTGTCTAGAAAGAGATGCAAGCACAGAAGAGATCCATGGAGGAGACAGAGCTTCCCCAGCCTTGCTTGTTTCTCCTGTGGATCATGTAGGACCCTGCCAGGTACATTTATGAGAAAGGATTTGGCTTTTGCAGAAGTTGTTGCCTCTCTAGTGCCTGCCACTTTTCTCCTTTAGTAACCTAGAACACAGCAGGTGGTTGGCTATAAAGAGCCACTGGAACCAGGAATCTAGTTCTGCTCCTTCCTGACAGATGAACTGTGCAGTTCCTAAATGCGGAAAAATCCAAAGGGCATTTCCTTTATTTCCATTTCTAGATACAGTCAACTGATTTTTCTTACCACTCCATGGAAGCTCATTTTGAAAAATTACAAAATAAAGGTGAGCAGCAAGAAAGAACTGGAAACACCTTACTGAAAACCAATGTTTTGACCCTTGGGTGTGTATCCCCTCAGACTCTTTGATGTATAAATGTTTCCTTTTTTTGTTGTGGTACATAAAATGGGATTATACTTCACATACTGTTTTGTAATCAGCCATTTAATTTAATATATTCTTCTGCACCCTTTTTGATGAGTGCAAAAAATAGTCACACAACTGTGTAATGATGCATTTATTTAATGGAGCCCTATGAGAAGACACTTAGATGATTCCCATTTTTTTCTTCTTTTGATGTGGGGACTGGGCTCCTTCTCTTTGGCTCGTTGGGCAACTGGGATCTCTTTTTGGGAAGAAAAAAATGGCAGTTGGGGAATCAGTTGCATTGTTTTCTCTCTCCTGGTGGGAATATGAATGGCTGCCTTGGCAGACTCATCACCAGCCCTGAAGGGCATGCAGGTACGTGCCTTTGGACTGGAGGTGGGGGCATGAGAAAGGTGGGCTGCGCCTCCTTTCCTGTGAATGGGCGCATGTACCTGGGCACACGCACATGCGTGCACAAAGCTTTGGAGAAAGTGCAATCTGTTCTTCACTCTAGGTTTCCAGGGATTGAATCCAAACCATGTAGACCATGGGCAAGACGATGAAAATCCAGGCTGTCTGCCCTGGCATCACTGGCCTCTCACGGTCTTTGCTGCCCCAAGTCACTTCTGTGTTGCTCGTGGGTGTTCAATATTCTTCTGTGCCATTGTTCATAAGTGCGTGCTACCCAGTTATAGACTGTGCCCCAGCCTGACTCCTTCTGCTAGCCCCTGTTCCCATCCCATCACCACCTTCGTTCTTTTAATTCCTTCCCTCCAATATTTCATTTGGACTTTTTTCCTAGGCTGTGTCTTTCATATTTCTTGTAAGTATTTCTTCCAACTTTTCCAATAATTAGAAAATCATCATTCCCATCTACTGCCACCAAAACCTCTGATGAGAGCTGTGAACTTCTCTCTCCTCTGCGAATTTCAGCAGCCGGGAAGCATACTGGTAAGGGCGGAAGAAAGGAGAGGAGAAAGGGCAGAAAAGCAGCCTCACATCTGATTTGTGAGCTGTTTTCTTTTCTGTCCTTTCTTATTGTTCATCCACCCACCCATCCATCCATCCTTTTATCTGTCTGTCTGTCCACCCATCCATCATCCAATCCCTTTTTCCTTCATCAATCCATCCATCCTATCCATCCTTATTTCTGTCTGTCCATTTGTCCATCTGTGGCATCTAGAATGGCATCTGGCATAGAGTAATTGCTTAATATATCTTTACTGAATGGATGACTGAATCAATAATAGAATGAATGACACAAGAGTCAGAGGTCTTGAACCTGCAGGGTTTATTTCCTGCCAACAGCCCACAACAAGCCTACCTATGAAATTTAAATCAACTCTGCTGGCCTAACTTTTGTACATTGTTCTGCTGAAAGGGCATCTCAAGACCTCCCCACTTTATGAGCTCTCTTTTCTAATTTAGTCATCCTGGGGAGGCATCCTGCCTAATTTTCTCCTTCCGAAGCCCTGGTTTCCCCCTCCCTTCCCACTGCAGCAGGCAAGGAAGACGGGCAATCTAGTTGCACTTCTATAAATGATGGTTTGATGAACATCATTTTAGCTAAATCTTTGTGCACATTCTTAATTATTTCCTTCAGTTTAATTGCTAGAAGTGGAATTGCTGGGTTAAAGGGAATGCACATTTGAAGATTTTAATACCTGTTGCCAAATTGCCCTTCAGAAATGTTACATCAAATTATACCCTCCCCACACTTTCCCCAAAATGATAGTGCCTCTTTCCTTATATTCTACCAATACTGAGTATTATTTAACAAAGTAATATAAATTTGATATGCAAAATATCTCATTTAAATTTATGTTTCTTAAGCTATATCTATCTATCTATCTGTCTGTCTGTCTGTCTATCTATCTATGTATATCTTTAATGAATGTCTGTAATTCTTTGGTGAATTGCCCATGGATTTCCTCTGCCTGATTATCTTTTGGATATTTGAAATTGTTTTTTAATTGTGGAATCTCTTTATATGTTAAAGTTATTAACCCTTTGTCTTTTATATTCCTTGTAATTATTTCTTTCAACTTTTTCACTTGCCTTTTAATTTTGTACATGGTGGTTTCTAATGAGGTAAAGGGATTTTACTGATCAAATCTTTTAATCGATTTATTTACTGTCATTGGTGTCATGCTTTGAAAATAATTTCCTACCCCATCATTATATGAATATAGTCCCAAAGTCTCCTTCTTATGTATTTATGGCTTTATTTTTAAATATAGATCTTTAATCCATCAACTATTTTGATGTATTTTACTAGGTCAAAATTTTATATATACATATCAATGAATATACACATATTTATGACTTGTTAAAATGAGATTTTAAGATCATACTTTCTAACATTATTACAAATATATAAGATAAATAAGAAAATTCTGTTTTTAGCTTTCTGTTTTTAAATCTAAATACAAGTTTAACAAACCACATCAGGGAAATATGGAATGAAAAATGCAAGCCTCATTTAAATCTCCCACCTTCACCCTAATTCTAGTTCTTTCCCCAGAGGTAAGTAATGATTATCAGTGGATTGATAGATCCCTATCCAGATATTTCTTGCATTTGTGGGCATACATAAATACATACAAATATAAAGGATTTCTTTTTTTTTACACATGTGGGAAAATCCTGTCTATACTGGTTTGCCACTAGCACTTGTACACTTAAGAATATAGAGATCTAGCTAATTCTCTTAAACTTCGAAATTTCTCAACTGATCAATGAATCATTCCCATTCTTTCTCCAATTAGAAAAATGCTGCAATAAACATGATGGCATCTACAAGTGGCATTGCTAGATTGCAGGGTAAGAATGTTTACAATTTTATGGATCCTGCTGAATTGCTTTCTAAAAGGGTGCACCAATTTACATTTCCACAAATAGTGTATGGGAGTGAGTGATCAGTCTCTCACACCCTCGCCAACCGTGTGTATAATAAAACTCTTTAGTTTTTGGCAGGCGGATGCACCAAAATGTTTTATTTTTATATGAATTTCCCTAAGCATTTTCATAAAGATATACTTTCTATTTATTTGACTTCCTTTTTAAATTTCTTTTTTATATTTTTGAACATTTGTTGGGTTATTTTTTTGCCTTAATGATATCAAGGAACTCTTTATATATTTATATTCATATTAATATGCTATGAATGTTGTAAAACTTCTGTCTTTTAAAGTTTTATTTGAGTGTGTGGCAGAGAAATTTAAAAAAATATTCTATCTCTCTTTCAATTAATGGCATTTGCATCCTCTTTACAAAGATTATGACAAATTTCTCCTGCATTTTTGACTACTTTTTATTTTTAAAGAAACTTTTGTGCACTTCATGTGAAATATTTTTTTAAATGGATAGCCCATTTGCCAATATGTTTACTGATCAGTCTTTCTTTCTCTATATATCTGAATTATTGCCCTTATCAAAACCATGTGTCTCTTTTGGGGTTTCTCTCTATCGGATCCATTGATTTAATTTTTGACTCCTGAATACCACCACACTCTTTTGATTACTATATTTTCACTATGTTTTGCTATGACAGTGCACGTGTCCCCTTATTCTCCTGTCCAAAAATATACATGGCAATTATAACATTTTGCTTTCAGATGAATTTTAGAATCCACTTGATAAATTTGGTAATTGATCCTATTGGCAATTTGACTTGGGTATATAGGTTAATTTAACAAGAACCCACATATTGACAATATTAAGCCTTTCTATCCATGATCATGGTATATCTCTCTATTTATTCAGATCTTATTTTATGCCCTTCCATAAAGGTTCATGTTTTACTTCATAAAGTTCTTGCCCATATCTTGTTATGGTTATTCCTGCATATTTAAAATTTCCTCTGATAATAATTGATTTTTGGTGTATAAGAGAATAATCATTTTCTGTATGTTGATATTAACTTTGATTTCTTACTATATATTTATGAATACTAACAGTTTTATTCTTTATTCTTTGGATTTCCTATGTATTGTCCTTCAACTACAAATAATGGTGGCTTTGCGAATTGGTTGTCAATAATTGTATCTTATGTTTTCTTCTCCATCTTATTCTTTTCATTCATCACATTATTGGCATTGGATGAGACTTCCAAGATAGACTGTCTTATTTCTAGCTTAAATGGAAATACTTCCAATATTTTTGCCATTTAAGCATGATGTAGGCCACTTACCTTTTTTAAATCAAGAAGGGAAGTTGAGTTTCACCAAGTGTTTTGGGGGCATTGTTGATACTATAATGTGGCTATTCTCTTTTAACATATTAATATAGTGAATTGCATTAATAGATTTCCTATTGTTGACTGATACCTGAACTGTTTGGAGTAAACTCAAGTTGTTCTTTGATGAATTATTAAGTTAATACACTGAGGGATACATCTCACTAATATTTTATTCAGGATGTATTCTGCTTTTCCTCCTCTGCCTCTCCACCTTGTTCTTCTCTTCCTCTTCCTCTTTTTTATTCTTCCATGTTATACCTGGTAGTTCAATTATGTCAGTCTCAGAGAATGAAATGAAAAGTTTTCCACTTTTTCTGTGTTCTGGGACAGTTTATAAATACAGAGATAATCTGTTCCTTTGAAAGTCTGTTAAACTGTTAGCATAAACCAATAAACTCGTTTGACTATTTTCCCCTTCCCTCCCTCTCTCTCCCTCTCCCTTTCTCCCTCTCTCTCTCCCCCCCCCCTCCCTCCCTTCCCTCCCTCCCTCCCTTCCTTCCTTCTTTCCTTGGAGGTAACTGTTCATTATCTTTATTTTGTAAGACTGATTTTATTTATTTTTTTATTCGAGAAGTTGTAGGTTCAAAGAAAAATCGTGCATAAAATACAAAGGTCTCATATACCACCCTGTTTTTGAACACCTTGCATTAAAGTGATACATTTGTTACAATTCATGAAAGAACAATTTTATAATTGTACTTTTAACTATAGTCTTTCATTTACATTAGGATTCACTGTGTTGAACAGTCCTATGTGTTTTTTTTTAAATTTTTGTTCTAGTAATATGCATAGAACCCCCAAATTTCCCCTTTAACCTCATTCAAATATATAATTCAGTGGTGTTAATTACATTCACCATGTTGTGCTACCATCACCACCATCCATTACCAGATTGTTTCTAACATCCCAAATAGAGAATTTGTGCAATTTAAGCATAAATTCCCCATTCCCTGATCACCGCCCCCCACCCCCAAGCCCTGGCAACTTATATTCTAGTTTCTGACTCTATGTTGCTTATGCTAATTATTTCATATCAATGAGATCCTATAATATTTGTCTTTTTGTGTTTGGCTTATTTCACTCAACATGATGTCTTCAAGGTTTATCTATATTGTCACATGTATAAGATCTTCATTACCTTTACTGCTGAATAAATTCCATTGTATGTATATACCATATTTTATATATCCAAAGTAATTGAAAGCAGGGACTCAAACAGATGTTTGCATAGTAACATTATTCACAATTGCCCAAAGATGGAGGCAACCCAAGTGTCCCTCAACTGCTGATGAATGGATAAATAAAATTTATCTTTTAAACTTTTTCTATGCTCATTATTTTATTCAGATATTTTAGTTCTCATTGAGTCACATTTGGCAAACTTTTTCTAGATAATCATTCATTTTAATGTAGATTTTCAAATTTAATGGAATAATGTTCTGGTATTCTATTATAGTTTTTAAGTCTCCTTTGTATCTGTATTTATATCCTCATTCTTAATCCTAATGTTGTTTGTATTCTCCTTCTTTATTCTTATCCATTTTGCCAGCATTTATTTTCTTGGTCTTTGAAAAGAATCGGGTTTCAGTTGTGTTTAGTGAATCTATGTGGTTCTTTTTTGGGGGGGGCTGGTATTCTATTTAATTAGTTTCTGCTGTTAGATTTATTAATCTCTTCTTTCTGCTTTCTTTGGTATTATTGTAACTGCTTTTTTCCCAGCTTCTTGAGTTGAAGCCTTAATTCATTCATTTTCAATCTTTTTCACTTCCTAATAATTACATTTAAGGTTATAAAGGTTCTTTTGAATACTGCTTTGGCCACATCCTAGAAATTTTTTCGTTTTACTTCCACTCTTTTTACTTTTAATTTAAACATGTGGTTATTATGATTTCTGTATTTGGTGATCTTACTGAGATATTTTTATGTGTGGTCTATTACACGTGACATATTTTCTATTGGGTACAGAGTTCTATTACTATATCCTTACTGATTTTTATAATCCATTTTTCCTGTGAATGTCTGAGAAAAATGTCCATGATAGACTTGTGGTTTTGCCTTACATTAACCCAGTTTGTGCACTGTACTTTTTAAAAAAAGATTTACTTTTTTAATTTATTTCTCCCCACCCCCTCGTTGTTTCCACTTGCTGTGTCTGTTCGTCTTCCTTGTTATTCTAGGAGTCACCAGGAACTGAACCTGAGGGAGGTGCCTAATCGCTTGAGCCACCGCCACTCCCTGCTTTGTTGTGTCTCCTCATTATGTTTTCTTCCTTGTGTCTCTTGTTGTGTCATCTTATTGCATCAGCTCACTGCACCCTCCTGTCACATCAGCTTGCTGCCTTGCTTGTCCTCTCTAGGAGGCACTGGGAATGGAAACCAAGACCTCCCATGTGGTAGGCAGGAGCTCAATTGCTTGAGCCTCACCTGCTTCCCTGCATTATACATTTTAAAGCTTTGTTGTTAAATACATAAAAACCCATGACTGTACTGGTTCCTTCTAGCCTTTTGGTAGATTGTACCCCATATCTACATAAAAGTCCCCTTTACCTTTTTAATGTTTCTACTTTGAATTATATTTTATCCCATGCTAGTATTATAATAGTTACTTTCATTTTCTTAGTATATGCCTTTGTACCTGTCTTTTCCATTCCTGTATTTTCAAGCCTTATTTGTAAGCTCTTCTTGCTTGAGTCTCACATGAAGAGTGTAAAACTAGGGGAGGATGGTGGGACATATATTTAACCTAATCCAATATCTGATATTCTCTTTCTATTATACATAATTTTAATGTGTTAGCATTTAAGTTTATTGACATGTTTGACTTTATTCTTGCTATCTTATTTTATGTTTTTATGATGTCTGCTTACCATGGTATATCAAGTTTTTATTTATATCTTTCTCTAGTATGTGGATCAACTTTTTCTCCGTCCATTTACTTTTTGTTTCTGATTTAGAAATTAAGCATCTGGGTTTTATTCATATAGTAGGTACATTTAATTTTTAACACATATCATTTAAACGTGTGTTTGTACATGCATACATAACATGCATAACATTCAGCATCCATATCTTAGCCTGAAGAAAACAATCTTAGCTTGCTCTCATTTTGTACCCTCATCTCATCCTGCATTCCGCCTTCCCTTTCATGTAAAAATTGTGATTTTATTTCTAGACTTTTTTTTAACATTATGCAATACTGATGATTTAGAGTTAAATGCAAATTTTAACTGGCTTTTTAATTCACCCTTGTTAAAATTATTTGCTGTTTCCTCTGCTATATATCTTTAATGAATTCTTTCAGAGAAAGTCTAAGTAATTTAAGTCTGAAATATATATTTTTTAATCTTATACTTGAAAGCTATGGAATGAACTCTAGAACCTCAGCCTTTTGGAAATAATGCTTGTTTTGAAATATCTAGTGTTGTCAATGAGAAGTCTGATGACAGTCTAATTCTTATTTGTATGTAAGCTGTTTCACCTTTTTTTAATCTTAAAATTTTACTCTTTTACTTGACATTTGCAAGTTTCTTCAGGATGTGACAGTGTGTGAATTTTTTTCCCAGCAATTTTCTCAGCACCCAGGGATTCTTTCAAGCTTAACTCCTTTTTCTACTATCATCACCATTGCTGCCATCATCATTATCTATCAGTTCTTAACCCTTTATTGGCTTATCCTCTTTCAAGAACTGCTACTAGATGGATATTAGATACTCTGAATTGAACCTCCCTGTCTCTTAACTTTGCCCTTTTCAACATTATCATCCATGTCAGAAATCTGGCCTGGGCCATGTCTATTCAATTTTTCATATCTTCTATTTATTAAAAAAATAATTTACTTATTTTTAATTGTGATAAAATATACCTAACATAAAAATCATTTGAGCCATTTTAAGTGGACAATTCTTGGACATTAAGTATATTGACAATACTGTGTAACTTTCACCACTTTATATTTCCAGACTATATTCATCATCCCAAACCAAAATTCATACACATTTTACAATGGCTCCCCATTCCTCCCTCCCCACACCCCTGGTAACCACTATTCTGCTTTCTGGCTCTATGAATGAATTTGCTTATTCTAAGTGTTTCATTTAAGAGAAATCATAAAAAATTTGTCCTTCTGTTTGTAGCTTTTTTCACTCAACATGATGTCTTCAAGATTCATCCATGTTGTAGCATGTACCAGCACTTCACTTCTTTTTATGACTGAATAATATTCCATTGTATGGATATACCACATTTTGTTTATCTGTTCGTATGTTGATGGGCACTTGGTTTGTTTCCATCTTTTGGCAATTATTCAGTGAACATTGGTATAAACATAACTGTCTAAGTACCTGCTTTCATTTCTTTTGGGTATATACCTAGGAGTGGAATTGCCAGGCAATATGGTAATTCTATGTTGAACTTTCTGAAGAACCAGCAAAGTGTTCTCCACAGTGTCTGCACTATTTTACATTGCCACCAGTGATGTACAAGTGTTCCTATGTCTCTTCACATTCTCCCCAACACTTATTTTCAATTTTTAAAAATCATAGTGGGTGCAAAGTGGTATCTCATCATATCTTTAATTTGGATTTCTCTAATGACTACTCATGTTGAGTCCTTTTTTCATATGCTTATTGGCCATTGAATATATTATTTGGAGAAATGTCTATTAAACCCTCGGTCCATTTTTAATTGGTTTATTTGTCTTTGTTGTTGAGTTATAAGAATTTTAAAATATATATATTCTGGGTATTAAACCCTTATGAGATATATGGTTTCCAAATATTTTCTCCCATTCTATAAGTTGTCTTTTTCACTTTCTTGATAATGTCCTTTGATGCACAACATTTTTAATTTTGATGAAGTCCATTTTATCTATTTTCTTTCTTTTGTTGCTTGTGTTTTTATTGTAAAATCTAAAAATCCATTGTAATTACTCTCTTACTGTCTTTAAAAATTTTAGTTGCTTTTTTGTAGTGTATTATTTTGGTTCTTTTTTTCCTTCCTTTTTTTCCGTATTTTTTAGTTATCTTCATAAAGGTTACCTTTGAAATTACAAACCTCTGAAAATAGCATCTTCAACTAATAACAACCTAGTTTGACTAGTTTCAATCTGTTTTCAATAGTATACACACTTTCCACTCTTACATATTCCCTCCCTTCCTCCTTTATATTGTTAATGCCTCATTACATTGTTATACATTGTATGCCCAGTAACATAGATTTAAAATGTTATTTTGAATATTTGCCTGTTAAGTCATATGGGGAGCAGATGAAAAACAGTTACAAACCAAAAGTACAATAATACAGGACTTTATATTTACCTATGTATTATTTACTTTTACCAATGTTCTTTAAATCTTCTTGTGGCTTTGAGTTACTGTCTAGTGTCCTTTTATTTTATCCTGAAGGACTCTCTTTAGCGTTCCTTGTAGGACAGGTCTTTAGGTAATGAATTTTTTCAGTTTTTGTTTAACTTTAAATGTCTTAATTTCTACTTCATTTTTAAAAGGTAGCATCTTAAACTAATAACATAAATCATACAGGATTCTTGATTGAAACTTTTTTTCTTTGAGGACTTTAAATATATCACACCACTGTCTTTTGACCTCCATGGTTTCTGATGATAAATCTGCTGTTAATCTTATTGGGAATCCCTTGTATGTGACAAATTACTTCTCTCTTGCTGCTTTCAAAATCTTCTTTGTCTTTGGAGTTTCATAATTTCACTATAATCTGTCTTGGTGTAGATCTCTTAGAGTTTATCTTGGTGCTTGTTGAGATTCCTGGATGTGTATATTCATGTCTTTCATAAGATTTGGGAAATTTTTGGCCATTATTTCTTCAAATACTTTTTTGCCCTTTTCTTTCCTCTCTTGCCCTTCAGGTCTCCAATGATGTGTATGCTGATATGCTTGATGATGTCCCACAGGTGCCACAGGCTCTGTTCATTTTTCTTCATTATTTTTTCTTTCTCCTCCTCACATTGGATAATTTCAATAGTGTGCTGATCCTTTCTTCTGCTCATTCAAATTTGCTGTTGAATTTGTCTAATGAGATTTCATTTCAATTACTGTACTTTACAACTCCAAAATTTCTGTTTGGTTCCTTTTTATAAGTTCCATCTTTTTATTTTGTTCACACAATGTTTTCTTAATTCATTAATGTGGATTCCTTTAGCTTATTGAACATATTTATGACAGTCGATTTAAAGTCTTTGACTTAAAAATCAGTGTATGAGGCTCCTCAGGGATGGTTTCTGACAATTTCCCCCCCACCCCCCGTGAATTGGTCATCCTTTCCCGTTTCTTTGTGTGTTTTGTATTTTTTGTGTGTGGTCATTGAACACTGTTCAATCTGAGTATTATCTTGTTATAACTCTGGAAATCTAGTTCTCTCACTCCTCTGGGATTGCTAGTTTTTTGTTAGTGTTCTTTTTGAGGGCTAAAGCCCTCTATTTGTGACTTTCCAGTCACAAATTGCTTCCAAATGTGGAAAGGAAAGAGAAAAGAGAGACAGAAAAAAGGCACTCCCTCATTAAGACTTCTCTGCCACTTGTGTCTGGTTGGAACAGTGACTGATCTCAGAGCTGGGCCACCAGCAATCTTAAGTAGCTGATTAAAAGCTTAGATAATTGATCAGACCACCCACATGCCCCAGATTTTGGAAGACTAGGTCCATATAGCTCACCCTGGTACTTGAAATCTGCACCAGGATCCCTGTCAGCAGTCTCCACAGCTGCCTTCCACACTGTTGGGGAATGAGGATAGTAGCTGCTGCATGGAGGGTGAAATTCACCAATACTTACCACAATTTTCCAGCTTTTTCCTTCAGCTCTTTCCTGGATGCAGCACAGTGTTCCAATAGATGCCAGAGTTTAAAAATAGTTGACTCAGACAATTCTTACCAATTTAATAGTTGTTTTGGTGGAGGGATCAGTTTCTGGAGCTTCCTACTCCACCATATTCCTGCAGTCCTCCCTCTTGATTTTTTAATTTTTTTAAGTAGACAATAAAATTTTGGATGTCCAGGGAAGCAGATGTGGCTCAAGTGATTGAGTTCCCGTTAACCACATGGGAGGTCCCTGGTTAGGTTCCCGGTGCCTCCTAAAGAAGACAGCAAGCTGGTGCAACAGGCAAGCTCGACCAGCTGACCCAACAAGATGACACAACAAGAGACACGATGAGAGACACAACAAAGCAGGGAGCAGAGGTGACTCAAGTGATTAAGCACCTCCCTCCCCTCCCACATCAGAGGTCCCGGGTTAGATTCCCAGTTCCTGTAGGGAAACAAGGAAGACAACAGACACAGCAAGTGCAAACAATGAGTAGGTGGGGAGAAATAAATAAATAAAATGAATCTTTAAAAAAATGTTTTTGAACGTCCAATACCTTTCTCTTTATTCTGTGATTGCTCCGTTTCCAAGCAGTCTTTTTTCTCATCCTGAGTGCAGTATTCTCTTTATTTTTTCTAAAGATACTAATTAGAATTTTCAGTTAAATAGTTCTTGTTCTTTGAATAACTTTTGTTTCCTCTGGGTCAGTTGTACTGCTTGTTTATCTTGGTTCTCCTTTTTTGTGTTTTTTGCTTCCCTTATATGTCTAGTGAGCTTTCTTGGCACTTATGTTATGGGAAGAGGACTAGTGGCTTAGTGTGTGGGTAGCTGGCGGATATTCCTCCGTGGTTCAGTAGGTCTGTTATCCTGTCAGTCTTTGCCATGGGATAGGAGGAAGGCTTGCTGGCCCTATGGAAGTGGGGCAGTTCAAGGATTGTTAGACTTTAGGCTGTGCAGTCTGGGATAGGCAGGCAGGAAGGCGGGCAGAGACTGGGTCCCAGCCTCCCTGGTGACTGAGCAGGTTTCACCCTGGCGGTGGGGACGTCAAGACCCTGGCTTCCTGGGCAGGTCTGCCCTCTATATTCTACCCCATAAAGTCTATCTGAAATTATTTTACACTCTTGTCTGCTTCATTTCAGGTCCTTATATACACTCTAGGAATGTTTTTAGGTCAGGTGCTTCATGTCTTTAAGAGTGTAGTATTTGGTTTTGGGATGTTGCTCTCTTCTACCACTGGATTTGTGCATTCTGAGTTCTGACTTCCTCTGGATTAGCTCATTTCTTCCAAGTAGTCTCCCCTGATCATGTTTGGGGTTATGTTTTTGGGTCTACTCCTGTTGCTCTGATCCCATCTATTTTCCATCTTCCAGGAGTATCTCAAAATTTCTGACATGCTGATGACATCCTTTCATGTTTTCTAATGCCATTAGAGAATTATCTTATATGCAAAAATGTATTTTTTGTCACTTTCAGGGATTTGGGGTGGCAGAGAGGGAGGGAAGATATGCCCTGCTCCTACTGTGACACAATCTACTGTTGATTTTGTTTTAATCCTAATTTTGTAATCAGCCATCTTACTGAGCTCTGATGTGACATCCACTTGGTTACAGTTGTCTTTCTGGCTTTTAATGTTCAGTGGGGTTTCCAGAAAGTCAAACATCATTGGAAAGCAATGGTAGTTTATTATTTGTAGCTCTTATTTGATTTTCTTTGCTATTTTCATTGGCTAGAACAATATTTAAGATTTGATTATTAAGATTCCATAACAATATTTAAGAACTATGGTGATGGTGGCACATTTACTTCTTAAGCTTGCTTTTAATTTTGTTGAAAATGCTGCCAATGTTTTACCATAATACATGTTTTTTGGGTTGTTTTGATATCGATATCTTGATCATCTTATTTTCTTATTACTGAGCATTATTTGAAAATCAGAAATGAGTACCTGATTTTGTCAGAGCCCTTTTTGAATCTATCAAAATGATCACATGGATTTTGTTCTCTGGCATATTATAAAAGAATTCTGAATATTTTGCCAACATTGCATTCCTTCCATAGACCCTAAGTTGGGTGTTTCTGACGTCTCTGAAGAGTTCTTGGATTATCCGTCTGAAGTGAAGGAGCCATCACTGACCTACACTGTGTAGTCCCTCCTCTTCTTCCTCTTCTCTGGAGAAGGCAGCCTTTTCAAGGTGATGGCCTTCGTTTATTCACACTGCTGTGTGGGTGGAGCATGGTTGAAAGGAAATTAACTTAATGCCCTTTTTCCATTGACTCTAAATGGTAGACACTTACTAAATAATTGTTGAACTTGATGGAAATATTTTGTCTTCTAGGTTTGTTGTAAAAATCCAAATATCTGGGGAGAGGAAACACTTTAAGCTTGTGTCCACTTCTTTATGAGATAGCATCTTTATTCATTCATTACTTCAGTGTCATTTTTGAGCATCTTCTGTGTGCTACTGTGCATAGGGATTTGCCAGCCTGGGACATAGGTGGGTTCCTCAGAAGGTAGGAGAGGGTGAGGGGTTGGGAAGGTTTTCCATGATAGTGGAATAACTTGGAAATTAGTCTCTTTCCTTTATAAAAACTATTGCTAAGGTATTTACCTCTTGGGAATCACATTTTAACCATAGTTATGCAATGAAACACTCTTTATCATTACAATGATTATTAATTTATTTCATTCCAACCAAACTAAATGTATGGCCAATTACAAAAAAAAATTTTTAATGGCAGTGCAGCATTCCATAGGAACAGTCAATTCATTTAGACTCCCCCTTCCCCCTCACTTTTTGGATATTTAGGTCATCTCCATTTCTTCATTTCTATAAATGGCATCTCGGTTCAGCTTTGTCTCCATCTCTGAAGCAGCCCAGGTTAGTTCTAAGCATGGAAAAATGAACCATAGGTAAGTTTTGATATGTAGCAATGATATATATCAAAAAATAAGTTGATAAATTGAAACATAGCAATTTATATTCCTTCCAACTCTATATAGGAATGTCTCTTACCAGTTAACAGCAGTATTTATTGTCATTAAAAATATGCACAACTAGGTATACATACATACATGTGCGTATATATGTGTGTGTATATATATATGGCCAATTTTGTAAGCAATAAATGTTCTGCTGCTTTGAATCAGATTACATTCAAGATACTCTAAAGGAGACTGGGGCTATGAACAGAAGGAGAGCTGAGCGTGTAAACAAATCCACAGTGTGAGGAGCGAGGGGAGGCGGGTGAGCCTCCTGGAGAGTGTGAGGCTTGGAAGGGGTCCGAGAAGAGGCAGCCTTCTCAGTCCCCTGATGTGCACACATCTGGGAAGGGGACAGCGCGGGGCCCTTCTCGCTGCAGCCCACCCACCCAGGCAGTGCTCCCAACATGTCCTCTGCCCCATGGTGCCCTTGCCAAGCATGGAGATGCCATCAGCATCCCAGGGAGCTCAGTGAAGAGGAAAGCAAAACCAAGTGGAGAGAGGGGCAGCGTTTTTCACTGGGGGGCTTTTTCGGGGGGCTGGGGCAGAAGCCAGGCTGCGAGGGCAGACCCCGAGATAAGTCGAGCCCTGGTACTTGGGAGAGCCGGGGGAAGGCTGGGGAGCCTAGCACAAAGGACGTGGGTCCTCTCTGGGGCCCCCCTGACGGCCTGCCACACTCCAGGGACGTCATGGAGCTCTGCAGTGCGTGGCTGAGAACAGAATCTCGCTTAAAGCTTTTAAACAAGTTAATGTTTGTGCTCATGGGCTCTGTGCACATTTAAGAATTAATTAAATCCTTTAAGGAAGTCATTTATGTTTGAGACCAAAGAGGATACACAGGGGCCAAAACACCCTCAAAGAAGAAAGCCCAATCACAGTTCTTACGCCTGGGCAGGCCCTGGAAAGCCAACTTCCTTACTCGCTGATCCTCAGTGTGCTCCAGATATTATTAACCCATTCTTTCCAGAAAGCTCCTGGGGAGGCATATTAAACTCAAGTTATTTTCAATTTCGTCTAAGGTGTCTCTATCCAATGCTGTTTCATCAAAGTCTGCAATGTGGGATTCAAAATCTCTTAGCATCATCAAAGTCTTAGAAAAATATATTACTAGCAAGGGGAGCTGCTAGTAGTGTGTTAATTACAACAAGCCCGGCTCTGGCACGCACCATCTCCAGCGTCAGAGGCTGTATGTCAAGCAGTATCAGGAAAAACAAAATCTTTTCAAAAAAAATCTTAAATTCTCTTTTCTACCCTTTAAGGGAAAAAGGTAGCTCATTCTGATGCTAAATCCCATCTACTGGGTTGTTCTTAAAAAAGATTTGGTTGATATTTGCAGTGTTCCTCTCTTGAAAGAGAAAAGCAAGGTGGGTTTTCAGGATCTAGTCCCAGACCCACTTTGCTATTTTCTGTCTTTAACTTTCAGAGAAGAGGGTGTGAATAACTCATCCAGGCCAGCTTCTTATTGCAGCTAGCGCACTTGTCACGTGTAATGCAAGCTTACAGTTTGCATGTGTTTGTTTTCTGGCTGGTTTAAAGGGTTCCCATTCACTTGGAAGCGGAATGGGAAGCGGAAGTTGGTGTTTTGCAACAGGCAGGATTCTTCCTTCCTGAGACTTTAAGGGGAGCCCCTCTGGAAAGTCCGTAGGTGGATGATGACGTCTTCAGGGAAGGGCAGTGGGTCCAGCAGCTTGGCCCAACCTTAGGGGCCTGGAAGAGGTGAGGATGCCTCCTCCTGGTGGGAAATGGTCCAGGTCCCTGAGCATGGCAGGGTCCCGTGGGCTTTGGAGGAAATAAAAGTCAGGTAGCGGTAGAGAAGGGGGGGATCTGCATATTTTCAAATTAGTTTTTTCTTTAATGAGGTAGAAAAGGCCAATCAATCCCCATTTAATTTATTCATTACTTTTTAAGGAAACCTTTATCCACATCTGTTAAATGAGGGACTGACATAAAAAAGAATGAAGTTCTGATACATGTGACAACATGGATGAACCTTGAAGACATCATGTTGCATGAAATAAGCCAAAAACAAAAGGACAAATATTGTATGATCTCACTGATAGGAAATAGTTAGCATAAGCAAATTCATGGAGTCAGAAACTAGAATATAGGTTACCAGGGGATGGGGTGAGAGGGGAACGGGGACTTAACGCCTAATTGGTTTAGAGCTTCTGGTTGGGGTGATGGAAAACTTTTGGTAATGGATGGTGGTGATGATAATACAACATTGTGAATATAATTAACACCCCTGAATTGTATACTTGAAAGTGGCTAAAACAGAACATTTTAAGTTGTATAGATGACACCAGAATAAAAATGTAAACAACCAAACAAACATAGAACTGTATAATACAAGGTGGGAACCCTAATGTAAAGTATGGGCTATGCTTGATAATTATAAAAAATTATTGGCTCATCAACTGGTAACAAAAGTGCAAAATGTCAACAATAGGGAAAGCTGCCTGTGTTTGTGGGGTTGGGATGGGTATATGGGAACTGTGCTTTCTGTAGGATTTTTTTGTAAACCTACAACTGCTCTAATAAAAAAATAAATAAAAATGAGGAGCTGAATGCAAACCACAGTCACAGGAGAAGCCTGCCATTGGCGGCATCAAAGACAACTTCAGGAGATGAAGGGACCCCGTGGAAAATGACCCCGAGTCACAGGGGGCGAGGGCCACTGCCTTGTACGCCTCCCCCTGATCTCAAGGAGAAGTGTCCCCTGGCTCCCTGTTTGTCTTTAACACCTCTCTACCTTCGCCATTCTGCCTTTGGAATAGAGAGTGTAGGCCCCAGGCCAGAGCTGCTGCAGACAACGGTGTTCAGCCAGAATTTAATAACATTGTTCTCATTTTATTTATTTTTATAATTATCTTTAATTTACAGCAAATGATACAAATTTCCATTTAGGGTAATGATATAGTTTCCTTTTAAATGCATTAAAGTAAAAATAGTGAATTAATTAAAAAATATTAGCAGGGGTACAAAAAACATGCAAAACTGGGAGGGTGGTTTATTGCAGTACAAGAATGGCAAAAAGCATCAGGAAGGTGGTATGCGAATTCCTGTAACTGAGACCATAGGAGTGTAAGGCCCTTTAGACTATTGTGTTTTATTTATTTTCTGAAAAAGGTGAGGGAACACTGATCTACTGGAGAATTTAGGTTTTTATTTACTTTATTTTTTAAATAACTTTATTTCAGTTAAAAAAAATAGAATTTAGGGTGTTAGGAAGCAGCACTTAGGAGAACAAAACCCAGAAGACAGGACATATTGACCCAAGAGATATAAAATAGATTCAGGGCTCCCAGGAAATAGTCCTAGAAAGATCCCCGGGTAGACCAGCCCCGTCCTTATGTGACATTAGTTTTCCTGGAAAGGCTTAAGGACACTTGGTGAAATGAAGGGCCCTACTGTCTGAGGGAAAGTTCATCAGCTGTGAAGCAGGATTAGGATGGATCCTGATTTTTTTCTCACCCTCCTCTGAATTCTCCCATCATCCCCTTGAAAGAGCATCCTGCTTTTGGTTTGTTGTCAGGACTTAACCCTATTTTCTTCCAGAAAAAACTTGTTTAAGCATCTCTGCAGTCATTATAGAAAATGTTCACTCACTCGTTCCATCCATCCATCCACTTGTCCATCCATCTATCCTTCCATCCATCTACCCACTCATCCACCACCCATTCACACATATATCTATACATATCCATCTATCCATCTATCCATGCACCCATCCTTCCCTTTATACACTTCTCCATCTACTCAATAAATATTTATTAAGAGTATATTGTTTATTTCACAATTAAAATGGAAGACATAAAAAGTCTGCTGGGTGTCCCACGCATCTGGTGGGCATCACGGATATAGCAATAAAATAAGAAGGCCTGGTCCCCTTACCGTCACAGAGTTTGGCTAGAGGTAGAGGCAAAAACAAGTGGCTATTCCGTGCCAGGTTAAATGAATGAATGAATGAATGAATGGATCTGTCAGTCTCCTTTTTCTGCCACTGCTGGGCACTGGGACGTGTGGAGTGCGGGGGGACGCCGGGGGGAGCAAGTAGTGTCGTAAACCAGAGGTTGCACATGCCAGTCCCTGGCCAGCTGGGTTTCTGGAGTGAGATGACAGGTGTTGCACAGCCCATTCACTCTGTCCCTAGTCGCCAAAGGCCTGCCCGGCCTGGTCGGAGGGCACACAAGGGCAGGGCTTCTTCCCAGGGGCTCTGGCAGGAGCAAGGCTGGCAGCGACGGCAGCTGTGGTGGGGCACAGAGCAAGGGCATGGTCCCTGCTAAGGGCAGCAGGGAGGTGAGTGCTGGCGGGCAGGCAGACAAGCAGTAACATGACCGGGATTCCAGGGGGAGGCCAGGCACGGGCTGTCTCAGGCCCCCTGCCAGAGCCAAGTGTGGCCTTTGGAAAAAGAGGCAGTGTGGGTGTGTGTACGCGTGCGTGTGCACGAGTTTCTGAGGTCTGGGAGGCACCTTCTCTGCCCACTGTCCCGTGTGCTTTGCCGCTGCCCTAGCTGCCCCTCTCCTCCCCCCCTCCCCCCTCCCCTCCTGCTTGCTGTGAGTGCATGGGGGCTCCCAGCAGCCACCCTGTGGCTGGGCCGATGCTGGGATGGAGACACTTCATCTTGGCCACAGGGGCACCTGGGCTCAAGGTAGCACGTTTTTTATTTAATATTCTCTACCCACCCTGGTGGGAGGGGGGGCTGTTCCTGGCCCCAAGTGCCCAGATGCCAGACGCCCTTGTACTGCTTGAAATACACACACACACACACACACACACACACACA
>JAQZBX010034130.1:0-25109 GCA_029593785.1 Cabassous unicinctus
GAAAGGAAGATCAGAAAAAGTCTTGTGACTTTAAAATTTCCACTATTTTTCTGCTGTCTTCTTTGTGAAGATTTGAAAATACTGTGTTCCTAAAGAAGTCATTAAGCTAGGTTTGTGATATGGGAAATAGTTAATGTCCTTTCAAAATCTTTGTTATGACTAGCACATATATTCATTTTTTAAACAATTCACATCGTTAAAATTAATCTGTATCAAAATAATTAAGTAATTAGTTTATTTTATTAAATATAAATTTGTTATGGCTCCTGTGTATATGTATATGTGTATATTATTTATGAACAAACACAATCAAATAAAATTTTAAAAAATCAAATGTATTGGAAAATAAAATCTTCAGGAAATGTTGCTTTTTTCAAAAATTCATCTATAACCTACCATCTAAGTAAATGTATTTGTTTGGCACTTTGGTACTTTTGAGAACTACAGTTTCAAAGCCAGTTTTTTGAATCTCTGGTTTTCTTCCAAGAAGACAATCTCCTGTGGCCCCTCCCACATAGAAATCCTCAAGCAGCTACTGCCAAGCCCTTGTTCCAGCCCCATCCTCTCAGTCTTCTTGCCACAAGAAGCCTTGTTTTGGGGAGTTTGTTGTTGACAGATCTATTTCTACACATTTTGACTAGTCATAAATTCTTGAACATTTGCTTCTCAAATATTTATTTTTTCAGTTAAACTATTTGAAGAATAAAATGGCCTTCCTTGGAGACATTTGTTTGAGGACAATTACATATTCAATATTAAGAGGCCCCTCAAAGCAATAAAAAAAAATTGATAAAATTTTATTAAAGAGAAAGAAGTATCATATACGAAATAATTAATGGCCTAATTGTGTTGCTGGAAATAAGTACATGTTGTATTAATTGGTAACTGACAGGCTTTATAGATAGTGGTTGAGTATTGAATCTGCAACCAAACCACTTGTTTTGAATTCTGGCTCTATTATTTAACAGCTGTATAACCTTGCATGAACTATTTGACTGCTTTGGACTTTCCATAAAATGGAAGTGACAATAATAGCATCTACTTTACAAGGTTATTGTGAGGATTGTGTGAGATAAAAATTTATAAAGCACTCAAGACTTTGCCTGGTACATAATAAGTAATATATAAGTGTTTGCTGTTGTTGTTATTAGTATGTTAATTATAGTTAGTTTCAAGAATATAGAGATAAGAGGGAGCACTACATGCTTGGGTTAAATTGAGTAGACAATTGCTATAAAAGTGCTCCTTGGGACAGTAATAAACAATAAATTGGAAAAGCTGATTGGCTAATTATGACACTTTGAAAATGAGGCTAAGTTTAAACATGATGTTCTGTGTAATTGGCAGCTATTGATAGTTCTGGACTATATGAAATACATGCTCGAGCATTATCAGTCTATCAGTAGGTGGGCTCTTAGAAACCCTGAAGGGAAGTAGAATGAAGTTGTCATCTAGTTTTGAGGCAAAGAGGTAGTGAGAGAACAGAGCTGGTTGGGATAGAGGGAACGGGAAGCATGGAAAAAAAGGAAGACTTTCATTGTGGGAGCAGGATGAATGACATAAACTTAATAGAGCTGGGAAATAGAAAAGGATGATTGAATCTCGGTTATTTGGCATTCTGTTAATGAAATATACTGATAAGGGATCTTATAACAAGTTATATAATATAACTCAGAATGGCTTCTGAGTCTCAAAGTAAGGCTGAATTATGTTTATTGTTGTTATAATGGTAAGTATGATTATTTTTTCTAATTAATTGGAAATTACACATCTTCTTATATGAGACAACTGTACTAGACTTTATATTTGTTAAATTTCATAACCATGTTGGAAAGCAGTATTTATTTTACAACCCTTGAAATATTTTATTTTTCTTACCCTCTAAGGTTATAATTTAAGTGTGTATTACTTGTGTATTTACAAGTGACCCTTCATTTAATATCTCCATTTCATGTTAAGACTCTTAAAGCATAAAACAGCTCCATGGAAAGTAAATACTGTTGGAATAATTCTTTGGTGGTCTGTTAATTTTGTTTTAAACATTTTTATAACAATGTTAAGCTGTGATATAATAAATATGCAGATGCCTACTTGGCTTCATTAATCTTTATTTTTCGGAAATCCTCATAAATATAAATTGGTGGTTTGTATAAAGTGAAGTTCTAAGTGTGAAATGCCCTATTTATTGGGGGAAAAAAACACTCTAAGATCCAGAGGGAAAAAAAAGTACATTTGTGTCCCTATTCAGACACTTGCTAGGTTTAGGCTTGAGCAAATCACTTTAACCTCTTAGATCATATACGTAACAGGGATTTCATCCCTACCTTTAATGGGTTTTGCCAGGATTATATGGAATTTATGATAAGTCTTATATGTAAATATTGGTGGGTATTTTTTTTCAAGGCAATGTGTCAGATATACTAAAATATGATGAATTCCAATTCTTAATGTTGTCATAATTCCCTGTCTTTTGTCACTCCAGAAATTCTATTGCCATTTTAAAGCACCTTTGCTTAACATTTGTTCAGCTTCCCCCCGCCACCCCAATTCAGTTCTTGTGAAATTTGAGTTTGAGATTTGCATGAGTAATTCCCTGGCGTCTCTGGGAACCTAACCGAGATAAACAGGTGGCTAAAGATACTGACACCCACAGGGAGCAAACATGTTAGTCATGCAATAATGCAATTATTAGGACTTAAAACTTTGTACTTTTCCAACTACAATGACACAGTCAGTGATCTGTAGTATTTTTTAAAGTCAAAATGTTATTTGGCAATTTCACTGCTAATTTTCTCTTCATAAAGGACCAAACGTATGAGTTTCATTCTTTATACACTTGGGCTGAGAATAACAAATGTGCTGCAACCTGGCTTCACGGTATTTGCTGGCCTCTGCAAGGGAAGGGCGAACAGCAGCTTCTGAGCTCTTTCAGTCTGCTCTCAGGCTGATAAAGGGGAAAGATCAGCAAGCAAGTCGATGTGGAAAAGGTTCATGTGCAAGGGTCTGCTAAGTCTTAGAGTCTTAAAAGTAAAAATCCAAAATAAAATGAATGTACATAAATTTCAAGGAAAGTAAATATCAGTGATAGATCTGGAACATGAAGCTATGTATCCACAACATGTATATGAACATATCTGACTCAAAATACAGATAATAGATTTTGGCATAAAGAATAAATAGAGTTTTATGACCAGATCACTTTATCTCATGGGATTTTTGAGTGTGTGGAGCTATTCTATGCTAAAGTTTCTTTTTATGTAACATTAGGGAAACAATGTAGATTGTGTGTAAGATTATGCAGCCACACTGCCTAGGTTCCAATGCCTGGTTATTTTGAACCAGCTATTTATTAGCAGTAGGACCGCGGGTAACTGGACCTTTCTGTACCTTCATTTGCTCATCTGTTAAGTGAAAATAATAATAGTATTTACTGCTTAGGGTTAAAATGAGTAAATATATATATATATAACTTAGAATAGTGAGCACATAGTAAACAGTGTATTTTATTAAGTAAATATAGTTGTAACAAAAAGTAAATATATTATATACAGATTTCCAGTGACAGTTACTGTTTTTTTATAGCCTTCTAAATTAAGGCATGAAATTTTCTTAAAATAAAGAAATAAGTAAAAGATAAGATCCTAAAATGACACAGCAATTCAATAATGGGGATTGGGGATACAATAAAACTTCTACTCCATTTACTGTCCATTCACATCTAGAAGTTTTAACCCTAACTGAACTAGAAAATGTATTCTACTAATCATGTTACCATTAGAATTACAATGCTTTTCAAAGACCATTTTTAGAATCGCAATATTTTAGAAATAACAGACATCTAACATCAAATAATTCATTCAACCTCTTTATTCTGAGACTCAGAGAACCAAAGCCAAGAAAATTAATTGACTTTGGCAAGGTCAGGTAACTTGTTAATTACAAAGCCTGCTTTACTAACTTTTAGTGTAAGATTCTTTCTATTACAATAGAACTATTTGAAGCCTATTGGTGGTTGTCTAATGAATAACAGAATGTACATCTGTTTTGTATCTTCTTATGGTAAACCATATGTGTAGTTTAATGTAACTCCCCCCCACCCCCTGAGATAGCTCCCTTGTCTGTTTGCTCATTGTTTTGTGCTCATTGTCTGCTTGTTGTCTGCTCGTTGTTTTTTGTTTCTTTGGTTGGTTGGTTTTTTGCCCATTGTTTGCTCTCTGTCTGTTTTTCCTTTAGGAGGCAACCAGGAACAGAACCTGGGACCTTCCATATGGGAGGCGGGCACTCAACTGCTTGAGCCACATCTGTTCCCTGCTCATTTATTTTTGCTTACTGTCTGCTTGTTGTTTGCCGTTGTCTTACTCATTTTTGATCATTGTCTGCTCATTGCTTTTGCTCATTGTCTGCTCATTGTTTGTTTGTCTTCTTTAGGAGGCACTGGGAACTGAACCTGGGCCCTTCCATGTGGGAGGCGGGCGCTCAACTGCTTGAGCCACATCTGCTCCCCCTATTGTAACTTTTTATTTTGATATATTTGCAGACTTACAGGAAAGTTTCAAGACTATTACTAAGAACTCCCAAATTATTTTTACCCAGATTTACCAACTGTTTGCATTCTGTACCATTTGCTCTATCCTTCTATCTATATGTCTGTCTGTCTCTCTGTGATGCTTTTCTGATTTGAGAGTAAGCTGGAGACATCATGCCCATTTACCTGCATTCCATAAATATTTAAGAGCATATTTCCTAAGAATAAGGACACATGTAATGACAGTTATCAAATTTTTAAAATCAGAACATGGAACATTGCTACAATAATATTTTCTAATTCACATATTCAAATTTTATCAATTTTCCCTATAAATTCCCCCCCTCTATTTTTTTTCCTGGTTCAGGATCCAAGCTAAGATCAAACATTATGTTTAGTTATCATATGACTTTAGTGTAGTCTTATTAGAAACTGTTTCTTACCTTTCCTTGCCTTTCTTAACCTTGAGATTCTTGAAGAATACAGACCAGTTATTTTATAGAAAGTCCCTTGTATTAATCAGTGTTCTCTAGGCAAACAGAATCAACAGGAGATATCTGTCAATAAAATGAGATTTTATTAGAGTCTCTTACATGACTGTGGGGATGCACGAGTCCAGGTTCTGCACAGGCTGCAAACCAGGGGCTCCGATGAAAGTCCAATGAAGGTCCTTGATGAGTTTCCGGGAGACATTGGCTGTCCAAAGATGACCTGGGAAATTCTCTCTGAATGTTGAAATCACTTCCCCTTTTAAGGCATTCAACTGATTGGATAAAAGTGTCACCCATTGCTGAAGGCAATCTCCTTGATTGATGCAGATGTAATCAGCCATCCATGCAGTAAATTCACTGGTGACCAAAGTCCATTAATGCTCTTGTATTACAATTAGCCCAGTGCTTGCTTGACCAAACACCTGGACACAATTACCTGGCCGAGTTGACACATTAGCCTAACCATCACATCCCTTATTTGGGTTTGTCTATTGTTTCATCATGATAGATTCAGGTGATGTATTTTTTTGCCAGGAATACCACAGAAGTGATATTGTGTCTTTCTCAGTTCTTCACATCAGGAGGCACCTGACATCAGTTATCCCAAATTAGTTATGTAAACATTGATCACATGGTGTCTGCCATGTTTAAACACAGTTAATATCCACCCCTCCTTTTTTTCTTGGGGGGAAAGAAATGTTTTATTAGCAAATGTTTTTTTCACACATCTGGAATTTTTCCTAGGAGGTATGCCTGATATACAGCCTTACATTAAGCTCTTGGGTTAGATGGGATAAGAGAGTAGAAAACAAGGTCTTGGCTAATTCATGAAACCTTGGTCACTTATTTTCCCCTAAATATTTATTGATTTGTGAAGAAATATTTTGAGATTCCGTAATTGTTTTATTACTCATCAAACTATCACCACTTGCTTTCACATCCATTGATAATTTTGTAATTCTGTTATTCCTTCCATATTTATTTATTGACATTCTGATAAAGGAAGAGATTTCCCATGTTTGCTTGTTTATCTATACATTTATTATATCAAAATTCATGAATTCTTGTTTTATTCTCTGAGTATGATCTAATACTATCCATATTTATTCGGAAGTTTAAATATCCGAGATTTGACCAGTGAAAGCCACTTCAAGTTTGCCTTTGTGTCGTTTTGACATTTTCCCATTATTCTTTGAGTACCTCTTTACTTTCTGGCACATGTTGTTCTAGCATCACCTTGCCCTTTCTCTGCCCAAGCCTCGGATTCAGCCTTTTATCCAGGTAACCCTGATTTATTTTAGAAGTGAATGACATTTAGAAGTCAAGAATTGAATGCTAAGTGAACCCATTACTACTGGTGTGTCATTACTTCTAGGTCCTCTCAGCAAACAGCATTAATAAATATATGTCTCTCTCTATATATATCCATTAAAACATAAGTTCATACTGATAGCTCTAATTCCAATCTCAAACTACAAGATACATTCTGGTCTTTCCCCTTTCCATATTTGTAACTCACATTTCCAACAGTGAGAGACCTGGCTTCCCCTTGTGCTATATATATTTATATACACTCATTTGCTAAACCTAGAAAAGGCAGGAGGTAATTTCAGAATTTCCAACTCATATCACTGCAAGGAGAAAACCTACTAATTCAAATTTAATATTTTAAAATAGCATTTTGAATAAAATTTACATACAGTCAAATGCACAAATCTTAACTGTCAGTTTATGAGTTTAGACAAATGTCTAAATCCATGTGACTTGTGTCCCTATCAAGTCATAAGACATTTCCACATTTCCATCACCTTAGAAAGTTCTCTTGTACTTTCTAAGCATACCTTTGAAAGGTTTCCCATCAAAATGTACTCCCTTAAGAATAACCACTTTTCTTATTTTTATCACCATTCTAGAACTTCATATGAATGGAATCATGCAGTATATACGCTTTCATATCTGGCTTCTTTCACTCTTTATGATTGTGGAGTTCATTTGTGTTGTGATGTTTATCTAGTTTTTAAATTTTATTTTATTTATAAGTAGTATTCCACTGTATTATCATACCATAATTTGCTTATCTATTCACCTATCATTTGAGCTATTTTCAGTTTTGAACTAATATAATAGACTACTACATACTTTTTTTACAAACTTTGCGAACATAAGGGTTCAATTTCTTGTGATTAAGTGCTTAGGAATAGAATTGCTGAGGTGTAGCAAGGGTATGTTTAACGTTATAAGAAATCACCAAACATTTTCATCAAACCATTTATACTCCCACCAACAATGTATAAGAATTCTGACTGATCTACAGCCTCACCAAAATTGGGTGTTGTCATTTTTTTAAATTTAATTTTTAATTTTAGCCATTCAAATGTGCATGTAATGTAATATCATTGTGGTTTCAATATGTATTTTCCTGATGACTAAGTGATGCTGGGACTTTTTCATGAAATTATTGGTCATTTGTAAATCTTCCTTTGTGAAGTATCTATTGAAATCTTTTTGCCATTTAAAAATTGGGTTGTCTTTTTTATAATTGAGTTTTAGGAGTTCTTTATATATGGTGGATATATGTTTTTTGGCAGATGGGTGTTTTGCAAATATTTTCTGACAGTCTCCTACTTGCCTATTCACTTTCTTAATATCTTTTGATGAGCAAAAAGCCTGAATTGCTATATTTTTATAGTAGTTATTACTTTCTATTTCTCTTCTAAAAATAATTTCCTTCCCCTAAATTGTGAAGTTATTCTTCTGTTTTCTTTGAGAAGTTTTGGCTTTTAAATTTAGAAGTCTACAATCCAACTTGAATTAGTGTTCGTGTATGATGCAAAGTAGGGGACACTCTGTGTTTTAAAGCTAGAGTTTCATTTTTTTTTAGAGAAAATTTCCCCAATGGAAATACTATTAGGTGTTTTCCTTTTGTGTTAATAAAGACACTTTGGTGGGGAGTGATTTAAACCAAGTCAAACGCAAACTAGGTTAAGAAAAAGGGAATTTATTTGCTCGCTTTGCTGGGAAGAATAAGATATAGCCCACAGGGCTAAAGGCAGGTGCACAAGGATCAGAACTTCAGGGGCTAGAACTAGGATGGATGTTCCAGGACTCTCCCTCTATTCTTCTCTCACATCTGTTTGTCTTTGCATAGTTTCGTTTTGCAGACAGCTTTCCTCTATGTGGCCTCAGCCCCAGTCCTAGGAAAGGATTCCACTTGTCACTGCTTAGGTCACATGCCCATTCCCTGGGCCAGTCACCCTTGCTAGGGAGCTTAGGCTCTATAAGTGATCAGGGACAGACCCATCCCTGTATCAGTGGGATGGTAGAGTGGGATGGTTGTACCACCTGGAATAGCACGGTATGGGGGGAGCTTCCCCGAATCCTGGACATTCCAAATAACATATGTGCCAACACAACTTCCTATTTTTTTAAAATGGATTTTTAGGCATAGGATTTACTTATCTTTCATTTATATGATAATAAATTTATTCAGGTGTAACTTTATAGTAAAGCTATATATTACAAATATTTTCTGACAGTCTCCTACTTGCCTATTCACTTTCTTAATATCTTTTGATGAGCAGAAAGTCTGAATTACTGTATTTTTATGGTTATTACTTTGCATTTCTCTTCTTAAAAATAATTTCCTTCCCCTAAGTTGTGAATTTGATCTTCTATATTTTCTTTGAAAAGTTTTGGCTTTTAAATTTAGATGTGTATTATCCAACTTAAATTAATGTTTGTGTGTGATGCAAAGTAGGGGAAGCTATTCACCTTATCTAAGAACAAAAGTTGAAAAACTAAATATGTTCAAATTATATGGGAATAATGGTACTTTATCAAAGATCACACCTTAACACATCAAACTCCACCATAATTTGAATGATGCAAAATAAAATGGAAAAGCAGTCAATTTTTTTTTCCATTTTGACATCTTCTCCCCACCTTCCTCAAACTCTAATGAGAAAATTTTATTGTTAGTACCTCAGTATAATAAACCACTTGAAAAGCAACTGTGGTTCAGTGATTAGGGGAAGATTTATGTACTTGGAAAGCCTAATAATTTCCTTGCATTTATAAAGCAAGCCTGATGATGTTCAATCCACAGGATTAATTGACAAAGAAGCAGCCCTCATTGGAAATCATTAAGTACCTCAGAGCTTTCATTTGAAGGAGGAAACCTGGGAGCTCGTTGTAGATAAATGACTACCTCTGTTAAAGTTACCCACTTGTGAAGGATTTTCTCTGAAATGTGGTTGAATAAAAAGTTAGCTTGAAATGATAATGGAATCGACAGCTTATCTGATTTTCCTGGGTTGGACTCACTAAAGGGACCTGATATTAAAAGTAGCTAGTGTTTCAGACAAGCTATTATCTAAGCTTAAAAATATACTCATCAGGGGACTGGGATGGAGGGACTCTATAAATGATAGGCACAGAGATTATTTCCTTATTATGAGAAGAGGATCCAGCTGAGATGGGACTCATCTCCCCAGCTCAGCCTGTCTCAGCATCCCAATTGTTTCCACTTTTCTCTACCCACTCTTCCCAACATATGCAAAAGCTCTCCTTCATTGCTACTGTCGCTTCTTCAACGTTTGGGTATTTTAATCTCAGTACTTTTCAGATTTAGGTGTGGACAAATTCTTTTTGTTTAGTTCCTTGAGATAGGTTACAGTTTTTTCAAAACAAAACGTTACTAATGAACTATTGGTGATGAAAACAAGGAACATAAGAGAAAACTAAAACATTGAAACATTTATTAAATCAAGTTTCCGATCTTATTTTTTTGGATCTAATCATAGATTGAATTGATTAATATAAAACAAGGGGCATGCAACCCCTGTTTCCTGTTCCATGCTTCAGATTTATTTTCTTTGTGTTCCTTGTGGCCATATGATTCATAGACATCAGCAAACTATCAGCTCTTTCCATTAAGAAAAGTTATTTTTCTCTTTTTTCCCCACTTTAAATGACACATTTTTGAGGGGAGCATCTGAGTTTCTATTTCATATTTGAGGGATACCTTCAATTCTTGATTTGTTTACAGAGCAGAAATAATAAAGAGTCTTCCACTCCTTCCCATATATAATTGGTTAGTTGTGGCTGCCCAGAGTGCTGTACTGAGAAGGCATATGGCTGTGTGTCCTGGGCCAGCAGGAAAGACAATTGTGATTAATTAATAATGGCTGCCATGATCTTGAAGGGCAGCAGTACAATGCCGTGTGTTTGTTATTCCTTTCTTAATACTATCAGTGGTAAAATGTTTGTTTTGACTTAATTTTTGTTTCTATTCAGGATATCAGCATTGGAAATTCCAATGATTGGGAACAATTGTAAGAATATATTAATACTTCTTTCCTTAGTTGAATTATACTTCCTTAAGAGGTAGGTAACAGATTCTCTCTACAAAATGGAAGGCATAAAATATACAACAAAAACAAAGTAAATGTACATATTTGAGAGGTGGTTTTTTGTATTTTTTTGGTATGGTTCATTCCAATAAGTTTTTTTGATTTCTTACCAAATGAATATGGAAATATTGAAGCTTAAAATATAAAATGTAGATAGACAATCATAATCCACCGCAACTATGCATAATTTTCTACTCTTGTCTATTCTCTGATGCTTTGGACAATTTAATTTCAAATGAATCAAGCAACAGGAATTTTTAATATTTCCTCAGGAAAATAACTCCACATTTGCAAAACTACTTCTGTTAAAGTTCCCTCAGGTATGTTTCTCTGGTGACTATTTTAAATTTTTTATTCATGACTGTTGTGATTTAGTCAATTTCCTTGTTTTCTTAGTACTTAAGCACTTAAGGTTTAAGACAGAAGTTTATTTTTAACTCAAATTATGATTAAAGATAACACCCAGTGAGACAAATAACAGTTTACTTTGCTCAGTCATTTCTGAAGTTCACTTTAACTTTAAGCCTTTCGTTTGGGGGTTATGTTTAGTGGGAGAATTTGGGGTGATATCTGTGCACTGGAACTCTCGGAACCTCACAAGTTTCAGGATTTTTGCACAGTACTCTGGGATCAATTCTGGTAATTCCAAAATACTGAATGATGCATGCATGCACTCATCTTATTCACCCATTTGTTCAACAAACTTTTGAGTGTTCACTCTATGTCAGTTACCTTGATGGATTCCAGGGAGCCCATATCCTTCAAGGAGTTTATGGTATGGAAGACTGAAAAGTTATAAGTAGGTTGCAGTAGAGCATGGTCCACATGTGATTAAGGTTGTGTCCAGGGTGATATAACAGTGCATGGTAGGAGAACTTAGCCCAGACTGGTAGTAGCACCAGGGAGGCCTTCTTAAAAACTGTAGGATGCATAGAAGTTAGTAATCATGCGCAGGCAGTGGGGACATCATATGGGAAAACCCAAGGCCCTTTCAAGTTACTTTGAGAAATTCAATTGCTTCGTAATTACAGATTTAGACTCCTGGAATATTATCACAGTGCTAAAACAATCTCAGCTAGATCCTTTGCAATATTGTGACTTAGGGTGCTGATTCCCTGGTAGACACCGCAGTTTGATTCATTCTCCAATCAAAGAGCTGGTGTGGTAGAAAGTGAACTGTTTTTCACTCAATTTTCATTAGTGAAAAGTTTCTTTTTCCCCTTAAAACAAACTACTGAGATTTAATTTTTGAAAACTTTCCTTCTCAATAAATTACATCTTATGCACATTTGTTGTGTTTGGTAAATGCATACAACTTGCAAGATTTTCTATACATTCGTGCTGTTGTATGAGTTTTTAGCCACACGATATGTTTTTGTAGTTTTGCGACTTTTGATAGGGTTATGCCTTAGGAGATATTTCTGCTTTCAGCAAACAGCCCCATGTCTAGTGACCACTCGGTGCTCTTCTGTGCTAAGTGCTGGTTAGAAGGACACCATCCCCCAGGAGAACAAACAAGCAAAAAACAAAACAAAACAAAGCCAAAAGACTCATGTGCTCTGAAGAAAATAAAATAGGGTAATATGGTAGAGTGTGAGGAGGGTTGGGGGTAGGTACTAGCATGGTGGTATCAGAAGGCTCCTCTGATAGGGTAGCAGCTGAGTTGAAAATTGAATGGTGAGCAGTTAGCCATTCAAGGATTTGAGGGCAGTGTTCTCTGAGCATAAGAAGCAGCAATGGCAAAGTTCATAAGGGGGGACAAAGTTCATAAGGCTGGAACATAGTGATCCATGTGGGGAATGATGTCAGACGAGATGGGAGTGATGGGCAGGGCTCATAGTGGACCTTAGAGGCCATGACAAATAATTTAGATTTAACTCTAAGTGTAAATGGGTAATTACTGGTAGGTTTAAAGCACGGTAGTAACATGACCTGATATGTTTCCTGAAAGATCACTCTGGCTGCTGTGGAGAGAATGTATCATATCATTGTGATAGGAATGGAATCAGTGAAACTAAATGGAGGGCATTACAGTTATCCAGGAAAGAGATGTGTGCATAGATTGGTGCAGTGGCTTATAAAGAGTAGGCACTTGATAAATTCTAAAGGTATTGCTTTCTCTCTTTACAAACTCACCTGTATATGACTATTTTTGTATATGCATATAAATTAGCATGTGTGTGTGTATATGTATGATACATTATTTTATTCAAGGTTTAGTGTTTGACAAAGGATAGAACACAGAGTTTTAGAATTTAACGATGGAAATATTGTTTTTCCTTTACTCTTATTCACTCTTTTTTATTACCATCTATGCTTTCATTTTTCACTTGACCCCTGACTTGTGTAATCCATCCAAAGTCTATACTTGGTGGCTCTCAGTTTCATCACAGAGTTGTGCAGTCATCAGCTCAGTCCATTCAGAATGTTTTCATTATTACAAAAGTAAAAATCCTATATTCCCTTATACCCACCCCCATTATTGACTCTTAGCATTGATATAGTACCTTCTTTGTCATGGATGCTAAAAAATATTACAATATTACTGTTAACTATAGTCTATACATTACATTAATTGTATTTTTCCCGTGTATCTCCATATTCTTAACACCTTGTAATAGAAGAACATCCTCGTATTTGTCCTAATAACCACAATCATCATTCACCAAAAAAATCATTATATTATATGGCCCCTAGATAATCCTCAATGCCTTTTTTCAATTGACATTAACCTCCCTAGACTACTCATTTCAGCCACATTCACATTTATAAATCAGCAGTGTGAGTTATACTCAATATAATGTGTTACCATCAACCCTATCAATTTCCACACATTTACAATCAACCTTATTAAATATTCTACATACCTTCAGCATCAGCTCCCCCTTCTCAACACATGTTCTATCTCCTAGTAACCTGTACTCTAGAGTTGAACTCCATGAGCTTTTAGTATTTAGTTCATATTAGTGAGATCATATGATATTTGTCCTTTGTGTTTGGTTTATTATGCTCAACACAATATCCTCAAGGTTCATCTATGTTGTCAAATGCACCCCAACTTAATTTCTTCTTACAGATGAATAGTATTCCATTGTATGTATATACCACAATTTTTTAGCCATTCATCTGTTGATGGAAACTTGTGTTGTTTCCATATTTTAGCAACTGTGAATAATGCTGCTATGAACATCGATATGCAAATGTCTGTACACGTCCTTGCTTTCAGTTCTTCTGAATATATTCCTAGTAGCGGGATTGCTAGATCATATGGCAGTTCTATATTTAGCTTCCTGAGGTCCTGCCAGACTGTCTTCCACAGAGTTTGCTCCATTTTACATTCCCATGAACAGAAAGAGTGTTCCTATTTGTCTATATCATCTCTAGCAGTAAGGTGTGAAATGATATCACATTGTAATTTTGATCTGCATTTCCCTAATAGCTAGTGATGGTGAGCATCTTTTCATGTGCTTTTTGGCCATTTGTTTATCTTCTTTGGAAAAACGTTTATTCAAGTCTTTTGCCCATTTTGTAATTAGGTTGCTTGTCTTTTTATCTTTGAGTTGTACCATCTCTTTATATAACATGGAGTTCAAACCCTTATCAGATATGTGGTTTCCAAAAATTTTCTCCCATTGAGTAGGCTGCCTTTTCACCTTCTTAACAAAGTAATTTGAAGCATAGGTCTTTTTCTTTCATTGCTTAGGATTTGGGTGTAAGGTTTAAGAAACCACCACCTACCACAAGATCTCAAAGATGTTTCCCTACATTTTCTTCTAGGAGTTTTATGGTTCTAGCTTCTATTTTTAGGTCCTTGATCCACTTTGAGTTTATTTTTTTAACAAATCAATTTTATTGATCATGTTAATAATGCATACAATTCATCCAAAGAGTACAATTAATGGTATTTGGTATAATCACATAGTTGTGCATTCATCACTTCAATCATTATTAGAGCATTTTCATTATTTCAATAATAAAAATAAAGAAAAAAATAGACAAACAAGAAAATTCTTCGTCTCTCCATCTTTCTGTTTCTCCTGCTGTACATAGCTGCTGTTTCTGACTATTCTTGCACAATTATTCATTTGCTTATTAAGCAGTTTTATTGAGATATATTCACATACCATATGATCTATCCAAAGTGTATAATCAATGGCTTTTAGTATAGTCACAATGTTGTGTTGTCGCCGGTCGGCTCTCTCGCCCCACCGGGTCCGGCGACCTGGGGGCTCATCAGCTCCCTGCGTCCCCGAACGCCGCGAGCCGGGAGTCTGCGGGACCAGTCGTCACTGAGCCGCAGATGAGAAGGGAGAACAGACGCTAGATGCTTCTTGCTCTCGGTTACCGAGGGACGGCGAGCAATGGATAACGGAGACTATGCACACTCCGGAGACTGGGTCGGGCTCCAAGTCTGAGTTTATTAGGTGAGCTCTGATATTTATACAGGGCGGGAAGCTGAGTGGGGCGGGGGGTGGTTAAGGCATACTGGGCGGATTCTGATTGGCAGGGATGGGTTTATGCCTATATAAGGTATGGAATGTGTATGAGAGGAAGGGGGTGGGGTCGAGCTGTGGTCGCCATCTTGAGGTGAGGCGCGTGGCAAGGAGAGGTTGCTACTGGTGTCAACAGCCGATTGGCTGCGGTAGCTGTGAAAGCGTCCGTCCCTGGTTGGTTGCGGCATTGGCGCAAATACGGTGTCTACACCCTGGTTTTCTTGGGCGGTGCGCTCGGAGCTTCCGTACTGCCCTCGCCCCTCCCCCTACATCTCCTCCTACAATGTTGTACATTCATGATCTCAAAAATTTTAGAACAATTTCATTACTCCAAAAAGAAAGACTCCACACCCTTTAGCATTCCTTCCTCAGTCCTACATACCCACGAATCTAATTTCATCTTTATAAATTCATTTATATTTACATTTTATACAAATGTAATCATATAATATGTAGTACTCTGTGTCTGGTCTCCTTCACTTAGTATAATGGGATTTTTTTGTCTGATATTAACATTTTGCAGTATTAAACTACATTTGTTCAGCTTCAAAGAAAAATGGCCTTATATATGCAATTTTACCCATATTCATATTTCACATAATATATATATATTTCACATAATATATTTAGTTCATAATAGGACAGTCATACAGTATTTGTCCTTTTGTATCTGGCTTGCTTCATTCAACATAATGTCCTCCAGGTTCATCCATGTTGTCATATGTTTCACTACTTCATTTCTTCTTACCTCTGCATAATATTCCATCGTGTATATACTCCACAATTTGTCTATCTATTCATCAGTTGATGGACACCTGAGTTGTTTCCAACTTTTGTCAATCATGAATAATGCTGCTGTGAACATCAGTGTGCAGATGTCTGTTCGTGTCTCTGCTCTCAGTTCTTCTGGGTATATACCTAGCAATGGTACTGCAGGGTCACATGGCGACTCTATATTGAACTTCCTTAGGAACTGCCAAAAATTCCTCTACTGTGGCTGTACCATTCAATATTCCCACCAACAGTCAATAACCATTCCTATCTCTCTACATTCTCTCCAACATTTACAGTTTTCTGACTTTTTAATAGTGGCCATTCTAATAGGTGTGCAATGATATCTCATTGTAGTTTGGGTTTGCATTTCCCTAATTGCCAGTGATGTTAAACATTTTTAAATGTGTTTTTTTGCTATTTGTATTTCTTCTTTGGACAGTTGTCTTTTCAAGTCTTTTGCCCATTTTTTAATTGGATAGTTTGTCTTTTTATTGTTGAGTTGTATGATCTTCTTATATATCATGGATATTAAATCCTTATCAGATATGTGATTGCCAAATATTTCTCCCATATATTTCGACTGCCTTTTCACCCTTTTGACAAAGTCCGTTGAGGTGTGTATTAGTCAGGGTTCTCTCAGGAAACAGAATCAACAGGAGATATCTGTCAATAATATGAGATTTTATAAGAGTCTCTCATGCGACCATGGGGATACACAAGTCCAGGTTCCGCAGGCAGGCTGCAAACCAGGGGCTCCGATGAAAGTCAGATGAAAGGTCCTTGATGAGTTTCTGGGAGAAGCTGGCTGTCCAAAGATGAGCTGGGAAATTCTCTCTGAATGTTGAAATCACTTCCCCTTTTAAGGCATTCAACTGATTGAATAAAAGCATCACCCATTGCTGATGCAATCTCCCTGATTGATGCAGATGTAGTCAGCCATCCATGCAGTAAACTCACTGGTGATTGAAGTCCTTAAATGCTCTTGTATTACAATTAGCCCAGTGCTTGCTGGACCAAACACCTGGACACAATTACCTGGCCAAGTTGACACATTAGCCTAACCATCACAAGGTGAAAAACTATTTAATTTTGTGGAGGCCCCATATATCTATTTTTTCTTTTGTTGCTCGTGCTTTCAGTGTAAGGTTTAAGAAACTACAGCCTACCACAAGATCTTGAAGATGTTTTCCTACATTTTCTTCTAAGACTTTTAAGGTTGTTGCTTTTATATTTAGGTCCTTGATCCATTTAAAATTAGTTTTTGTGTAAGGTGTGAGATAGAGGTCTTCTTTCTTTCTTTTGGATATGGATATCCAGTTCTCCTAGCACCATTTGTTGAATAGAGTGTTCCATCCCAGCTGGGTGGCTTAACAACCTTGTCAAAAATCACTCGACTATAGATGTAGGGGTCAATTTATGAGTTCTCGATTCAGTTCCATTGGTCAATCTGTCTGTCCTTATGCCAGTACCATGCTGTTTTTTCTTTTTTTTTTTTTTTTTTTTACCACTGTAGCTAAGTAATATGCTTTATTTTTTTTATACTTTTAAATTTTTTAAAAAGATACTTAGATTACATAAATGTTACATAAAAAAATATAGGGGATTCCATATGCCCCACTCCCTACCCCTCCCACACTTTCCCACATTGACAACACCCTTAATTAGTGTGGTACATTTGTTACAATTGATGAACACATTTTGGACCATTGCCACTAAGTGTGGATTATAGTTTACATTGTAGTTTACACTCTCTCCCACACAATTTTGTAAGTTATGACAAGATATATAATGCCCTGTATCTGTCATTGCAACATCATTCAGGACAATTCCAAAGTCCCAAAAATGTCCCATATTACACCTATTTTTCCCTCTCCATTCCCTCAGAACCTCTGGTGGCCACTGCCTCCATGCGGCATTGTAATGGTGGGTAGAGATCCACACAATAACCAAAAGTAATATGCTTTAAAGTCAGGAAGTGAGAGTCCTCCAACTTCGTTCTTCTTTTTAAAAACACTTTTGGTTATTCAGGGCCCCTTACACTTCCTGAGAAATTTGATAATTGTGTTTTCCATTTCTTTAAAAATACTGGTGGAATTTTTATCTGGATTGCTTTGAATCTGTATATCAATTTGTGTAGAATTGACATCTTAACTATATTTAGGCTTCCAATCCATGAACACGGAATGTTCTTCCATTTATGTAAGTCTTCTTCAGTTTCTTTTAGCAATGTTTTGTAGTTTTCTGAACACAAGTCCTAATTTCCTTGGTTACCTTTATCCCTAAATATTTGATTCTTTTAGTTGCTACTGTAAATGGTTTTTTTTTTTTCCTGAATTCTTCCTCAGATTGCTCACTAATGCTATATAGAAATACTACTGATTTTTGCATATTAATCATCATGATAATGGCATAAAGATAGACATATTAACCAATGGAATCAAATTGAGAATTTAGAACAAGACCCTCACATCTACAGTCAAATGATTTGTGGCAAAGCTGTCAAACCCACCCAGATGAATCATTACATTCTATTCAACAAATGGTGCTAGGAGAACTGGATGCTCATATCTAAAAGAAAGAAAGAGGACCACAATGTCACACCTTATACAAAATTAACTCAAAACTTTTCAAAAGTCTTCACAAACAAACAAAAACTGAAAGAATATGTTACCAAAAGACCAGAATTACAAGAGACACTAAAGGGAGTGCTACAGTCTAAAAGGGAAAATCAAGGGCAAGACACTTGGAGAAGAGTGTAGAAATGAAGATTATTAGAAAGGGTAAAGGGTAAAAAGATAGACAATAGTATGTTATTACAACAGAAAGCTAAAGGTCAAAATGGATGAAGTAAATAATGCCTTTACAGTAATAACTTTGAATGTTAATGGCTTGAACTCCCCAATCAAAAGAAATAGACTGATAGAGTGGATAAAAAATATGAGCCGTCTATATGTTGTCTACAAGAGACGCACCTCAGATGAAAGGATACAACCAGGTTAAATGTGAAAGGTTGGAAATGGATATTCCATGCCAATAGTAACCAAAAGAACTGGAGTAGTGGTACTAATATTGGACAAAATAGATTTTAAATACAAAACTGTTACAAGAGATGAAGAAGGTAACTATATATTAATAAAATGGGCAATTCACCAAGAAGAAATAATAACTGTACTAAATATTTATGCACCTAACCTCAGTGCCCCAAGATATATAAGGCATACACTGGCAAAGCTGAAGGGAGAAATAGATGTCTCCACAATAATAATTGGAGACCTCAATATACTGCACTTAGTATTGAATAGAACAAGTGGACAGAGGATAAATAAACAGAGAGCTTGAATAATAAGATAAATGAACTAGACATAACATACATCTATAGAGCATTGCACCCCAAAACAGCAGGATATACATTTAACAAGATTGAAATTATACAAAATGCTTTCTCATAACAGAATGAAGCTAGGAATCAATAATAGATGGAAAAAGGGAAAATTCATAAATATATGGAAATTAAACAACACACTTAAATAATCAGAGCATCAAAGAAAAATTGCAAGGAATCCAGCAAATATCTTGAGATGAATGAAAATGGGAACACAGCACATCAAAACTGATGGGACACTGCAAAGAAGGTGCTGAGAGGGAAATTTATAGGCTTCAGTGCTTAAATTATAAAAGAAGAAAGATCTAAAATTGAAGACCTAACTGTACACCTGGAGGAACTAGAAAAAGAACAGCAAACTAATCCCAAACCAAGCTGAAGGAAATAAATAGTAAAGATCACAGCAAATGAAAACTAGGACCAAAAAATAATAGAGAGAATCAACAAAACCAAAAGTTGGTTCTTTGAGAAGATCAACAAAATCGACAAAACCTTAGCTAGACAGACAAAGGAAAAAAAAAAAAAAGACACAAATAAATAAAATCAGAAATGGGACGGGAGACATTACCACTTACTTCTCAGAAATAAGAGAGATCATAAGAGGATATTACAAACAACTGTATGCCAAAAAAACCTAGAAAATGTAGATGAAATGGACAAATTCCTAGAAACACATGAACCACCTACACTGACCCTAAAAAAATAGAAGACCTCAACAAACCAATCACAAATGAAGAGATTGAAACAGTCATCAAAAACCTCCCAAAGATGAAAAGCCTGGGACCAGATGGCTTAACAGATGAATTCTACCAATCATTCAAAGATGATCTAATACCAATCTTGCTCAAGCTCTTCCAAAATAAAATTGAACAGAAAAGATTGCTACCAAACTCATTATATGAAGTCAATATCACCCTAATACCAAAACCAGATAAAGATACTACCAAAAAAGAAACTTTCAGACCTATATATCTGATGAAAATAGGTGCAAAAATCCTCAACAAAATACTTGCAAACTGAATCCAAAAGCACATTAAAAGAATTATACACCACGATCAAATGGGTTTTATCCCAGGTATGCAAGGGTGGTTTGGCACAAGAAAATCCATTAGTGTAATAAGCCACATTGATAAATTGAAGAAGAAAAATCATATGATCTTCTCTATTGATGCAGAAAAGGCATTTTACAAAATATAACACCCTTTCTTGATAAAAACACTCCAAAAGATAGGAATAGAAGAAAGCGTTCTCAATATGGTAAAGTGCATATATGAAAAACCTACAGCTAGCATTTTACTCAATGGCGAAAAACTGAAAGCTTTCCCACTGAGCTCAAGAACAAGACAAGGATGCCCACTGTCACCATTATTATTCAATATTGCAGTAGAAGTTATAGCTAGAGCAATTAGGCTAGACAAAAAAATAAAAGGCATCCAAATAGGAAAGGAAGAAGTAAAACTTACACTATTCTCTGATGAAATGATCCTATATCTAGAAAATCCTGAAAAATCCACAACAAAGCTACTAGAATTAATAGACGAGTTCAGCAAAGTGGGGAGAATACAAGATTAATACACAAAAATCAATAGCATTTCTATACACTACTGATGTGCAATCTGAGGAGGGAATCAGAAGAAAAATTCCATTTATAATAGCTACTAAAACAATAAAATATTTAGGAATATTTATTTTGGGGCACCCAGGTTAAGTGCATAAATATTCATGACTGTTATTTCTTCTCAGAGAATTGCCCCCTTTATTAATATATGTTGACTTTCTTCATCTATTATAACAGTTCATTATTTTAAAATCTATTTTGTCCAATATTAGTATTTGCTACTCCAGATCTTTTTGGTTACTATTTTTGTGGAATATCTTTTTCAAACTTTCTACTTTCAGACTGATTGTGTCCTTGCATTCAAGGTGAATCTCTCCAAAAAGCTTGATATCCTTGAGTGGTTGTCTGAGAAAGGAGCCATGAAAGCCTTTCACCTGCACAACTATATCTAAACTGTGGTTTATTAGCCACTGAAATCAAGGATAATTTGGATGGGCTTGAGATAATACAGGATTGAAAATTTGCATGTACCCTCCTCACAAGACCCCTGGTATCACTTTTTTTAAACTTGTTTTTCTTCTCAACTACTCCTTCCCCCTTTTTTTCTTTCTTTCCCCTATAAATTCCCTAGCTCCCAATTTCACTTTGAACTTCTGAACTGGTTTTGGGAAGATTACCCAAAAAGATTACCACAGTTCCTTGCTTGTGCACTTGCAATAAATAACCTTCTCACTAAAAAAAAAAAAAAAAAAAAAGTGAGTCTTTTGGAGACAGCATATAGATGGCTCATATTTTTTGTATCCCTTCTGTCAGTCTATGTCTTTTGATTGGAGAGTTCAATCCATTAACACTCCATGTTATTACTGTAAAGGCATTACTTACTTTGTTCCCTTTATCTTTTGGCTTTCTCTTGCCATATCTTACTATTGTCTGTCTTTATACCCTTTTAGTTACCCTTACTAATAATCTTCATTTTTACACTCTTCTTCAAGTCTCTTGCCCTTGTCTTTTCCTTTCAGGCTGCAGCACATTCTTTATTATCTCTTATAAATCTGGTCTTTTGGTAACAAACTCTCTCAGTTTTTGTTTGACTGTAAAGACTTTAGACTCACCCTCATTTTTAAGGTCAGTTTTGCCAGATAAAGAATTCTTGGCTGGCAATATTTTTCTCTTTCATTATCTTAAATATATTATACCACTGCCTTCTCCCCTCCATGGTTTCTGATGAGAGATTAGCACTTAGTCTTACTGAAATTCCCTTGTATATGATGCATTGGTTTTCTCTTGCTGCTTTCAGAATCCTTTCTTTATCTAGGGCATTTGATGTTCTGAATAGTAGGTGTTTCAGAATAGGTCTATTTGGGTTTGTTCTGATTGGAGTGTCTTATCCTTCTTGGATATTGATATTTATGTCTTTCCTAAGGATTGGAAAATGTTTGGTCATTATTTCCTCAAATATTTTTTCAGTCCCATTACCATTCTCTTCTTCTGGGACAGATAATATATATGTTTTTGCATTTTGTGTTTTTGTTTAATTCCCTGAGATGCTGTTCAATTTTTCCATTCTTTTCTTCTGTCTTTTCAAGTTCATATGCTCTGTCTTTTAAATCATTAATTCTGTCCTCAATCAATTCAAGTCTGCTGTTATATGTCTCTAAAGTATTTTTAATCTCATCCATTGTGTCATTCACTCCCATAAATTCTTTCTTTGCAGGCTTCCAATTGTTCACCCAGTATCTTCTTAATACCCTTTATTTCTTTAGCTATATTTTCCTTCAACTCCTAGAATAGATTTAGATTTTTGTGAACATCATGATTAGTTGTCTTAAATCCTGTGTCTCATCAAGTTTTTTGATTTGTTCATTTGTCTGAGCCATATCTTCCTGTTTCATTGTATGGCTTATAATCTTTTGCTGATGTGTAGGCTTCTTATTATGCTGGTGAATTTACTCTGATGGTCAAATTTCTTTCTCTTGTCTAATGGCTTTGTTTCACACCTCTTCTTTAGATTTTTGGTTCAATTTATTCTAAATATTTAAATTTTCCCAGCTTAAGTTAACAAAACAGGGCCAGGGATCTACTAATGGGATGTAGACAAGATCCAAAGGTCCTGGGACATCAGAGACTCCAAAAAGCTTTTTCTCTTCTTGCAGTATTCCAGCCTGCCAGAAGGTGGTGCTCTTTCCGTAGAGGTGTCTCTTTCAATCTCCATTTGCTGGGCTGGCTAGTGTTGAGATTCAAAGTGGGCTCTCCTGGCCAAACTTACTAAAGGGAGACCACTCCACTCTCTGTTCTCTGCCCCATCCTCCCTCTTCCCATGGAGAAAGACCTCAGTTTCCATCTCAGTTGGATACAGTGAGACATTGGTTTTACCAAGGCTGTTTGCCTTGAGGGTGGGGGATGGGTACATTCCCAGCCAAGGGGCAAGTACCTCATGGTTTTCATTTTGGCCTCTTTGTCTCTCTGTTACTTACCCTCCTGGATGATTCACAGCATTCTCCTGGTCTGCAGATCCCCAAAGCAGTCCCTCAGACAGCTTTTTGCCCTTCCTCCATTGTTTTAGTAAGAGAATTGGGCCATGTTGACTGCTACAACTCCATCTTCCTAGAAGCCCCTCCTGCCATACTTTTGCTTCCATCCAGCCTTCTATAAACTAGGAGATTATGTTGACCATTATTTTCTCTTTGTATTCCTTGCTTCCCCATACCACAGAAGCTAAGTATCAGGGATGAGCGGTGCAGTCATAAAGAGAGAGCAGAAATTTGAAGGCAATGGTAGGTCTTGCCAAGCTTGGCAAGAAAGAATGGAACTAAATTCAGCATTGAACTGTTGATCCTATAGGTGAGATTAGGAATTGGGCTTAGGGTGAAAAAGTTGAGACAATTGCAATTAGGATAGCCTAAGAGACCCTAGAAGCAGAACTTGAGATGAAAATTCTTGTTCAAGTGACTTGTTCGGGCATGCTCTCAGGAGAACAGGAGTGAGGGAAGCTTTATAGATCAGAGGAATAAAGTTAAGTGTAAGGGGAGTGGATGTGGCTCAAGTAATTGAGTGCCTTCCTCCCACATAGGTGGTGCTACATTCAGTTCCTGGTGCCTTCTAAAGAAAAAACAGACAATGAGCAGACAATGAGAAACAACAACAACAACAACGAGCAGATAATGAGCAGACAACAAGTGCAAACAAGGAGCAAAAAACAATGAGCAAAAACAACAAGCAAACAGACAAGGGAGCCATCTTGGCAGGGGGGATTGGGAAGTTAAGTGTAAAATAGCTTTGGCCTGGTCCAATGGGAAGCTGTGGAACACAAATTGCAATGCAGAATTAGTCCTCTTTGAGGCAAAAAGAAAGGCCTTTTGTACCCCTTTCTAGTTGGTCAATGGCATTAGGTAAGATTTGGGGATATAGAATTGCACAAGAGATTCCCCTTTGGTGAGGACAATTCTCCAGGGAAGTGGGTGGCTGTGAGTCATGGTCAGACAGTATTCATACTTACTGGTGGGATGGGTGCATTGACGGGTAAGGGCATTCTGGGTGGGGTACCAATTTCTGCTATAGGTAATAAGTGTCAGGAACATTAGACTTGGAATTGGTAGTACCCAGGGAAAATCCAGATGGAACTGGAGGATAGAGAAAGGGAGATTTGGTAGGTTAGGCTTCAAAATTTACAGCTGCATTAAAGTAGAGGGCTGTGAATTTTAAATTAAATAGGCGTTAAGAACTGACAACAGAATATACTAGTCAGTTAATTTTATCCTGGAATTATTTAAATCTTTAGAATTTTGGAGTTTTAAGTTCTAAATCAGGTGAATAATTTCAGTTATTGGAGAAATGTCCTCAGAAATAATAAAAATAAATCTATAACTTCATAGATTGACTATAATAATACCAAAATCATGTTGTTTAAAGAACACTATATTGTGAGGCTCTGTTATATTCTGTGCTTCATCAAAAATGTCAGATCTGCAGGAATATATTTAACATGCTAAGTGTCATGACACTTAGTATTTTGAAAATGTAAAAGGAATGTCAATAAATATTTTGCCTTTAAGGACTTTATTCTCTAAGGGGAATACACACACACACACACACACCGTGTATGCACACTCATACCCACATGTATTTATACACACATGCACACACATGCATGCATTCACACATGTATGCACACGTATACACCATGATGAATAAATTCACTTGTCAGTTTGGCTAGGTTATGTGTCTGGTTGTTTGGTCAAACAAGCACTGGCCTGATTGTTACTGTGAGGATATTTCATGGATTTAAATCATTACTCGGTTGATTGTGTCTATGACTGATTATATCTACAATCAACAAAGGAGATTGCCTTCAGCAATGAGAGAAATCTCATCCAATTAGTTGAAAGCCTTAAAGGAAGAACTGATGATTTCAGCAGTCAGAAGAATAATTTCTTTATACTTCAGCAAGCCAGCCAGCTTCTCCTGAGGAATTCATT
>JAQZBX010034131.1:0-25091 GCA_029593785.1 Cabassous unicinctus
TTTTTTTTTAGCAATGCCTAATAAATTTAGAGGTGCATTTTAGGATCACTGTAACACTGAGGAATAATAAAAGTGATCTTTATAGGTTACCATGGCCAGTGTCAATCCAGTTGCATTTTTTTTTTAGCATGGTCTACACGTGGTTGACAGGAAGTGTCACTTCTCAGGGCCAGAAACTGCCACATTCCAATCTACCTACTAGCAAGACCTGAACTTTATCTTCATTCAGTGAGTTAAACAAGAGGCCCATGTGCTGGATTTATTTTTAAATGTGGGAATCCTGATATATTACCTATAAATCAAACATAAAGACACAATCCCCAGTTTCAGACTGAAGTTTTTAGAGATACTTTCAAATTGATTTCCAGTGTCAGAATAATTCCAAATAATTTATGTAGATGCTCCTCCCCTCCAGGAGGTTGAATTTGACTCCTCTTCCCTCTTTGAATGTGGCTGCACTTAAGGACTTGTTTCCAAAGAAAAGAATATGGAAAGGGGCATTATTTCATATGTAAAATAAAAAAATTCTCATTTTACAGTGGAGAATGCAGGTGAATACTACTCTGGTATGTGATCAAGATTCTACACTGTAAGTCCTTTTGGTAGCATGATAGGATGAGAATAGAATGTCACCTTTTTGGTCTTCCTCTCCAAAACCCATAACTCCACCCTAACTATTAGAAAATCATTAGACAAACCCAAATTCTATAAAATACCTGGCCTGTACCCCCTCAAAACTGCCGAAGTCATCAAATACAAGGAAACTGAGAAAATGTCACAGACCAGAGAAGGTTAAGGAGACATGATGACTAAATGTAAGACAGTATCCTAGATGAGATTCTGGAACAGATTATCATGGGATCAAATGGGAGGACATTAGGAAAAAACTCTGAAACCTGAATTCTGGAGTTTATTTTTTAAAAATCACTGAGAAGCAAAATCACTGAGAAGTTTGTTCATTGAATAATGAAAAGAGCATAGTTCAAAGACTGTTCTCCCATTTTAAAAATGAGTGACTTTAGGCATTTAACTTTGGCAAGCCTCATATTCCTCATTTGTAAAATAGAGGTAATAATGTTTACCTTCAAATATTATTGAGTAAATATATAATATGTGTCTTCATATTTAATAGACAATATATTTAAAACAACTGCTGTCTTGCCCAACACATTGCAGGCCCTCATGGGATATTGTTTCTATTCTCTCCTACTTGCTTCCAGCCCAACATCCAAAGGTCAGCACTTCTGTCCCTTTGCACCAGGGCTTTCCCTCACTACCAGAGAATGCTTTGCCCACCTAGTCACTGGCTGTAAATCCTGGGAAATTAATGCTCCTCCTCTCCCTAGGAGGCCCCAAAGGGTGAGGGGAGTTAATGGATAATTATCCCAGTTCCTTCACCCTTTGAGGGAACGGACTCTGGGGTGTTCATTCTACACTGTTTGTTGAAGATCCCCAAATGGATTGAGTGCTAATTACCCACAGTGGTAACTTATTTGATAATGTACTCTTTATTGGCTGCTTTCCCTTCCCAACACCCCTCCCGATCGTTCCTGAGATCATCGCTGTAATAAACTACTTGCAATTGAATCCTTGTCTTGGTGCCTGATCTTTAAATAGACGCCAATCTTAGTTTGTGTCAATCTTGAAGGCCATTGGTAAATAAGATTTCTTTTAACTTGAAACAACCTAGAAAAAATTAGCATTATGTACATTCAGTGCAAATATTGTGACAATAAACTGTAGGTTAATTTTTAAAATTATGTCTAATTTAAAATAAAGAGTAGTTTACAGATAAGAAGCAGCTGTGACTGATATACAATAAGAGTATCTTTGTGTTATCTAAGACATTATAATTTGCCTTTTGAAACTTTTTATATATTTAATAATTTTTATCTAATTATATGCCACTTACCAGAGTTTGGGGGAGTTTCTAATGATATAATGTAAGTGATAACATTTTAAGATATATGAAGCATTACAAAAGCACCATTAAAAAATACTCAGAGATGCAGGGGCAGTGTCTGGCAAAGGAGGAGGTTCTACTGATGGATTCTTGTTATTGATGACTAGCCTTACGAGTCTTTGCTCTTGTAATTGAAACTTAGCCTTCTGTTATGGTGTGCCTAATGGTTGCCACCTGAGAGCCTCTTTGTTGCTCAAATGTGGCCTCTCTCTAAGCCAAACTCACCATATGAATGCATTACTGTCCCTCCAGCATGGGACATGACTCCCGGGAATGAGCCTCCCTGGCAACGAGGGATTACTACCAAGTGCCAACTGGCAATACGACTGGAAAAAGACCTTGAATAAAAGGGGGGAAAGGTAAAGACAAATGAGTTCATGTGGCTAAGAGACTGCAAAGAGAGTCGGGAGGTCATCCCAGAGGTAACGTTTACGCACACCTCAGTAGGATCTCATAGAACACCAAAGTGGATATCATCCCACACAGAGGGGCTCCTGAGGGCTCTGGAGACACCCAGGTCCTATATAAGGGGGGATAGCTCTAGAGATTGATGCCTTATCAGTGAACTCTACTTTGGAATCTGTGTTCCTGAGAGTGACAGAGTTGGACTCAAATAAGTCCTCCCTGCACATGGTCCATCAGTCCCTTCTATTCAAACCTATATGTGATGCTGGAGTTTGTAGGTATACTTCCAAAGACTGGAGCCTCTGGCCTGCCCATGTGCCAGCTGTGCCTGGAATCTTGGTGGAGCTGCAACTCCTACTCTACAGCTCAATGGACTCACCCAAGTCACCTGGTGAGGAGTCAATGATGGACAATGGCCATCCCAGGGAATGGAGAGAGCCTACAGCTGCAGGCAGGATAATCCCATCCACCGTATCCATGGGATATAAGCCCCCTCTCACTTTTAGGTGGAGTGGACATCACCATCGCAAACTCCTCAGGATTGGGGGAAGAGCTATAGACTAGAGTAGACTTAATGGTATTTTGTTGTAGACATAATGTGATTCAAGCAATGGAAAAAATTACAACAGTGAGGTGGAGCCAGTGCTTTTGGGGCAGGGAAGGGAAAAGCAGTTGTAATACAGGTGCTTTTTCAGGACTTGGGAATTATCCTGAGTAACATTACAACGACAGATATAGGGCATTTTGCATCAGCATATAACATGCAGAACTGTGTGGGAGAGAGTAGGGTCTACAATGTGAACTATGGTCCATGCTTAGTGGCAAAGCCCCAGGATGTGTATATCCATTGCTGGTGATGAGCCACATTAATGAAAAATGTTTATATAGGATGCTATGGGAGGTGTGGGAGGTGGGGAACATGGAAATCCCTGTAATTTTTGTGTAACATTTATGTAATCTATAAATACTCAGAGAGGGGGGAGCTGATGTAGCTCAAGTGATGCTTCTCATGTATGAGGTCTTGTCCAATCCCCAATACCTCTTAAAATACACACACACACAGAGGATGTCACAGAGTCTCTTACCATTAATTGGTGGCTAATAAAACAAGCATTAAAACAAACATAATAGTTTTTGTAGATGTCATGTGATTGTTATATATCATTGCTTTTGTGTCTATTTTACTTTTCCAAGCATGAATCCATAAGAACCCCAAAGACCAGCTACCATGCTACTCAATGATATCAACCAATTAGTCAAAAAGGGAAAGTATGTATTCATGTTGCCCATGACTGAAAGGGAATATCTCATCCATGCTTACACATGGGGGAACCGCAGCAGAGAATATAATCAAGAGAAAGATAATTAATTACAGGAAATCATTATAATGAGAGCACAGAGAACAGGGTTCAAGGCAGTAAATAGTGGCAAAAAATCATACAGAAATGTTGGCACTCAAGATTTCATAAAGGATGTCTATCATTTGGATAAAGCCTGACATTTTCCAGTCATTCAAAAGTATCTGTTGAGTAAATGGATGAATGGATGGATGAATAAAGAAATTATAGAGGAAGCATATGGGGGAGAAGGCATTCTACATGGTGAGAATAATTCTGGTTGTTGCAGTTGCTTCCTTTTTCTGTTGGTCACTATATTAGCTTACTATTGCTCTGTTGGTACATAAAAAATCACCACAAATTCTTAGAAGCATATAACAATACAAAATTATTATCTCACAGCTCTGTAGATTAGCTATCCAAGCTGGGTACTCTGCTCAGGATCTCACAAGGCTGAAACCAAGGTGTTGGCCGGGACTGTGATCTCATCTGAAGCTCTGAGTCCTTGCTCAAGTTCACTGGTTGTTGGTAGAGGTCAGTTGCTTGCAGTTGTAGGACTTAGGTTCCCCTCCACCCTTTTTTTTTTCGCTCTCAGCCTGAGGTTACTCCCAGCATCTGGAAGCTGCCCTCAGCCCCCTGCCACATGGCTCTCTCTACAACACCACAGTTTGCATCCTCAAGACCAGCAAGAGAATGTTCTCTTTAGTCTGCTAAATAAGATAAGGTCTTATATAACAATAAAATCATGGAGTGGCTTTTCTATCACACTTACAGGTCTCAACCATATGCAAGGGCAGGTACACTAGGGTAAGGGAATCTTGGGGCCACAGTTACATACAAAGCAACATCTGCACATTAAATCACATTTAGTGGGACATCTTCTTGGAAGGGAGTACTAATCGGCCTAAAATTTGCAAAATTTTTACGCTTCAATGCTGCAATTGTGACATATGAGTAGCTGGAATATAATATTTGTTTATTTGATTTCTTGAATTGTAAACTTCCTTTATAAATCCTCAGGGCAGATTAATGTATTAAAAATACATAAACTTTAACATCAGTAATGTTGGAAAAGGGCAAATATAAAAGAAAATAGAAGTAAGTGTTACTTTTTTCTCAAGTTAGTGTAAACTGCTTATTATATGCAGTTTTTACTCTTGCCCTGAATTCCACAAACTAGATTAGAGAATTTCAAAGACAAATTGTTTTCATTTCAATTCAATAACTATTTATTGGGCACACTATTTTCCTAGAATAGTTTCTGTAGGGATTCAAAGTATAGCCTTATCTTTGTCATTTTGGCAGCAATGTTTGAATTAAAATCCAATGGGACTTGATGAAAGATAAAGCAATCAAATGTAGATTATATGCCTAGATTTTGTATAGATAATCACTAACATTAATTGAGATGTTACTCAAGGCAAGTGCTATCTTTAGAACATATTTGAAGTACCTCATTAGACCTTTCCAATAGACCATGAAACAGTAGACATCATTATATCCTTTCCCAGATGTGGAAATCAAAATTTTAACAGTAATTCTTGTACTGATGATGAGTGGAGGAAGTTCTCAAATCCAGATGTGTGTAATTCTCCAAATCCCATCATTTTAATGCTGTCCTGCTTCCATGGATATAAACAGATGATACCTGCAAGAAAATGCACACGAGATACTATGTGAGAGTAATTACAAAATTATGAATAAAGAAAGGGAAAATGTACAAGAACTTTTATAAGGGTAGACTTTTCCTGAGCAAAGGAGAATGGAAAGAATAGTCCCAGTGATGTGATCAGCACAAGCCAGTTCAGGGACGGAAGAATGAGAGGATTTACCACTGAGCACAAGTTAAAAACATCAAATTGTTACACATAGTTAAATTGAGGTGAAGGAGGACAAAGGTAAAGCTTCATAGATGATATTTTGTTTTTTTAAAATATATTTTTGATTTTTTAAAAAAAGATACTTAGATTACATAAATGTTACATAAAAATATGGGGGATTCCCATATGCCCCACTCCCTACACCCTCCTTATTTTCCCACATTAACAACATCCTTCATTAGTGTGGTACATTCATTACAATTGATGAAAACATTTTGAAGCATTGCCACTAAGCATAGACTATAGTTTACATTATAGTTTACACTCTCTCCTGCACAATTTTGTAGGTTATGGCAAGATATGTAATGGCCTATATATGTCATTGTAATGTTATTCAGAACAATTCCCAAGTTCCAAAAATGCCCCCATATTACACCTGTTTTTCCCCCTCCCTGCCCTCAGAACCTCCAGTGGCCACTGTCTCCACATCAATGATACAATTTCTTCCATTGCTAGAATCACAGTAAGTCAATTGTAGAATACCAGTAAGTCTACTTTAGTCCATAGTTCCTTCCTCAGTCCTGAGGATTATGGGATGGTGATGCCCAGTCCATCTCTAAGTGAGATGGGACTTTGATCCCATGGGGCAGATGGATGGGACTACCTTGCTTGCAGTTGTAGACTCTCTTGGTTCCTTGGGATGGTCATTGTCTATCATTATCTCCTTGTTAGTTGTCCTGGTGAGTCCAATGAACTGGAGAGTAGATGTTGCAACTCTGTTGAGATTCAGGGCCCAGCTGTCACATGGACAGCCCAAAGATTTTAGTCTTCTGGACAAATACCCTATCAACCCTAGTACTAATTATAGGTTCAAATAGAAGGATCAGAAGAGGCATGTTTAGGGAAACCACAACTGAGTCCAACTCTATCACACAGGGGAGCATAAATTCCAAAATAGGGCCTACTGGCAAGGTATCAAACTCCTGAGCTCTCTTCCCTGACTATAGTGTCTGGATGTCTACAGAGCCCCACCATTTGAGGTAGTATTTACTTTGGCAGTCAATGAGATCCTGCTGAGACATGCGTAAGTGTAACCTCTAGAATGACTTCCTGACTCACTTTCAAGTCTCTTAGCCATTTAAACTCATTTGTCTCTACCTTTTCCCCTTTTGGTCAAGGTCTTTTTCCAGTTGCATTGCTAGTTGGTGCTTGGTAGTAATCCCTTGGCACCAGGGAGGCTCATCCCCAGGAGTCATGTCCCATGCTGGAGGGAAGGTAATACATTTATATGCTGAGTTCAGCTTAGAGAGAGGCCACATTTCAGCAACAAGGAGACTCTCAGGAGGTAACTCTTATGCATCCTATAATACTATGCTAAGTTTCAATTTCAAGAATAAAGGTTCATAAGTATAGTCATCAATATAAAGGGCCCATCAGTGGGCCATCCTCCTTCACTAGTCATTGCCCCTGTACTCAGGGGATTCTTGCTGTTCCATTAGAGAATGTGGCAGAGCTCCCCAGGATGGGAATTCGATATTCTTTCAGTTATTGTGTGGATCTCCACCCACCGTGACTATTCCCCAGGAACAATTGAACCATAAATGATGTTGAAGGCAGGATGAGAGTATTGAATTTGAGATAAACACATATATCCTGTTTTTTAATTTTTTAAATTAATTTCACTTTTAAAATATTTTAAATTCATTTCAAACTTACAAGACAGTTGCAAAAATAATACAAATCCCACACAAAGAACACCAACATACCCCCCACCCAGACACCCCTAGATCTAACAATTTTTAATGTTTTGCCACATTTACTGAATTTTCTTTCTCTCTCTTTCTTCCTTCCTTCCTTCCTTTCTTTCTTTCTTTCTTTCTTTTTCTTTCTTTCTTTCTTTCTTTTATTTCTATCTACTGATTTTCTAAACACTTCAAGTAAATTACATAAATCATGTTCCTTGAACACTTAATACTTCCATTTCCTAAGAACAAGGATATTCACTTATATAACTCCCTTAAGTACAGTTATTAAGTTCAAGAAATTTAAAATTGATATAAAACTTACATTCTATACTCCAATTTTTTCTTATGTCTCAGTAATGTCCTTTGGGGCATTTTCTCATTTCCATTATGAGGTTATTACTAATGCTGCTATGAACATTGGTGTGCAAATATCTGTTTGAGTCCCTCCTTTCAATTCTCTTGGTTATACATCTAGTAATGGGATTGCCAGGTCATATGGTAGTTCTATACTTAACTTTCTGAGGAACCACCAAACTATCTTCCCTAGTGGCTGCACCATTTTACATTGCTACAAGAAATAAATGAGTCTTCCTATTTCTCCACATCCTCTCCAACACTTGTAATTTTCCATTTTTTTAAATAGCAGCCATTCTAATGGGTATGAAATGGTATCTCATTTTGGTTTTGATTTGCATTTCCATTATGGCTAATGATGTTGAGCATCTTTTAACATGCTTTCTGGCCATTTGTATATCTTCTTTGGAGTGATATCTATTCAAGTCTGTTGCCTATTTTTAAATTGGGGTATTTGTCTATTTGTTGTTAAGTTGAAGGATTTCTTTATATATTCTGGATGTTAAACTTTATCAGATATGGGGTTTCTAAATATTTTCTCCCAATGTGTAGGTTGCCATCTTACTTTCATGATAAAGTCCTTTGAGGGGCAAAAATCTTTAATTTTGATCATGTCCCATTTATCTATTTTTTTTCTCTTTTATTGCTCCTGTGTTGGGTGTAACATCTAAAAATCCATTACCTAACACAAGGTTCTGAAGATCTTTCCCTATGTTGTCTTCTATGAGTTTGATTGTTCTGTCTCTTATATTTAGGTCTTTGATCCATTTTGAGTTGGTTTTCTGTATAATGTGTTAAGTAGGGGTCCTTCTTTTTTTGCAAATGGAGACCTAGTTTTCCCAACACCATTTGTTGAAGAAACTATTCTTTCCCACTTGAGTGGTCCTTGTCCCCTTGTCAAAAATCAGTTGGACATAAATGTAAGGGCTGATTTCAGAGCTCTCGATTTTATTCCATTCGTCTATATGTCTGTCCTTGTGCCAATACTACATTGTTTTGATTACTGTGGCTTTGTAATAAATTTTAAGATTGGGAAATGTGAATCCTCCAGCTTCATTCTTCTTTTTTTCAAGATGGCTTCAGCTATTTGGAAGGTTCTACCTTTTTCAAGTTTCCTTTATCATGATTTGGCACTCTTCTAGTTAGAATCCTTTATCTGTTTTCTGGAGCTCTGAGGATGATGGCTCTACCAGTTCTTGCTAGTTTTTCAACAGTGCTATGGGTTAGAGCATCTCATGCCATCATCTTTGTCAACTGGCCACATCCTGTTTTTAATCATAGCATTTTAGTGTATTAAAGCTGTAAAAAGGCCTTCGATAACATCTAGGCATGTAAGGTTAAGTTAAGGACATACAGCTAGAAAATACATCTTTTTCCTTTCTCTCCTTTATATAAGTGACTAAACTAACAGGTTATAGAGGAAGCCAGAAATCAGTTTAGAAACAGTGAAAAGTCCTAATCTATTAAAGTTCATTGATAGATTCAATTCCATCTATGCATCCCCATGCTAACTTCAGAATGGTGTGACATACAGGGGGAGAGAACAATTTGAAAAAATAAATCACATTACTGAAGGTTTAATTTTTGTTGCTTAACAATCTTCCCTGTTGTTTCAGTACAAATTTCTCTGGGCAATCTTCACAGAATGAAGAGAAAATAATTATGATATGTTTAATTTCTTATAATTTATCCTTCTGGATGGTTAACAGGTTTTTAAAGTAACTGCACTCTAACACCTAAAGAGATCTCCCAGATTGTCGAAAACTCCAAGATGACTTAAGTGATGCATGTTAAGGGGCAGTATAGTCAAGTGGAAGAATAGTGGAAATTGGAACAAATTTGGATACAGAGGGACTTCTGTTACTAAGCAGCTCTGGAATATTGAGTGAACCATGGAACTTTTTAGCCTCAGTTTACTCATCTGGAAAATGAAGTGCTTGCATAATATGATCTATAGAATCCTTTAAACTTTTATAATGGATATTTTCCAGAAGAAACCAAGAGGAAAAGTATTTTATAAATTCAATGCTATATATAAGGAAATAACAACATATAGAATAAAACTGAATCAAACACACTTGTGAACATTTTGGATATACCCATAGAACATATATGTTTCTTGTTTTGCAAAATATTTCTTCATCAAAGGATAAAAGAAAGAAACCCGATGGCAAGACAGAGCCAACAGAGGGTGTTTGGTCCCTGAGCTTGCTGAAAGAAGTGTGGTTCTGGTCCCAACTGGGAGCACAATGCCCTTGATTTACAACTTGCCCTTTCTGAAAAAGATTTTGTGGGCAGCTGCTTATACCAGAATTACTTGGTTGTAATTTTTGAAAAAAGATAGAGAAAAAAGTATTTTTAAACAGTAATTATGCTTTAAGATGCAATTTTAAAGAAAATGTATAGAAAAAGTCTTTCATTTCATGAGATAAAGCATGGACTAAATGCTGAAGTTTTTTAAAAGATCATTCTTACACCAGCACTTAATATTTCTAAAATGTCATTTTAAGTGTAAATATTTTTCAAATTAAAATGAGTAATTTGAAGAATCAGAAAATGCCTTTGACATGCTTCTCAAAAGAAAAATATTTAGAGCAAGCCACACATGTATGTGAAATTAAGACACATGCTTACCAACCCCGAAAAAATATTGAGACTGAAATGAATTGAGATTGGAATAGGCTATCATCCTTTACATATTGGTTATTATTTCTAAACACATTTGAATACAACATCAATTCAGAGACAGAAATTGATATGACCTAAATAAAGTCTAGATAAAGTCAGATAAATCACCTAATCACAATAAAGAGTAACTTTATGAAGATATATTTAAATTAAAAAATTGATTATGAAAATGGTTGATGTCATGGTTTTGGAAATTAAAACTGGGTGTTACTATTTTCAGCCAAGATACCAAAATACAATAGATGTGAAATTCTAAAATCAGACTTCCTGTGCAGAATTTACAATGACAATTTGAAAACAAAATCTATGACTTTTAGAACCCTCAACCAGTGTCAGGAGTAAAAAGAAGTATCAGAGGGTAGAGAATATTGTGACTTTTTTTGTGGATGGAGCAGTTGCCTTCTCTCTAGAGAGAAGGGGCTGGGAATCTAACTTCCATTGCCAGGCCTAGCTAGAGAACTCATGGCAAGACCAATTTCATGGGCTTACATCTTATACAGTCACATAGGGCCCAATGTTTTGAAGGGCTCCCCTTTTGTTTAATGCTCTGCCATAATTATCTGAAGTTCTTAATAATTTTTGAATAATTGGTCCTACATTTTCATTTTGTACCAGGCCCTACAAATTATATAGGACACCACTTTGACAGCTTGCTATGTGTTTATTGCAATTGGTGAGTATGGTGGACTGGGAGCTGACTGCAAACTGAGAAAGCAAGTCAGTGTTAACTGAATGGGGAGGCTTGCACTGGGGTCAGCTTGCCTCCCAGAGTTTGTCATGCCATAAAAAGTGGCCAGTCTCTGAGTTTCGCAAGCTACCCAATGGCGATGAGAAGAAAGATGCTGGAAAGTCGGCCAAGAAAGACAAAGACCCAATGAATAAATTTGGGGGCAAAGCTAAAAAGAAGTTGTTCAAAGGCAAAGTTTGGGACAAGCTCAGTAACTCAGTCTTTTTTGACAAAGCCACTTACAACAAGCTCTGTAAGGAAGTTCCCAACTGCAAGCTTATAACTCCTGCTGTCATCTCTGAGAAAATGAAGATTCATGGTTCCCTGGCCAGGGCAGCCCTTCACAAACTGTTTAGTAAAGGTCTTAACAAGCAGTTTCAAACCACAGAGCTCAAGTAATTTACACTAGAAACACCAAGGGTAGAAATGCCCCAGCTGCCGGTGAAGCTGTATGAACACATCCAAACAAATATACATTTTGAAAAATAAAACTTTATTAAATAAAAAAGTGGCCAGCTCATAAAATATGCATTGTCTTCATCATGAACACTGTTGTGAGAGGTGTTCAGTGATGCGACTCTCTAAAAGCTCTCGGGAATAAGTTTTAAATCTCTGTCAAACTAGAGAACAAGGAGTTATTAAGAAACAGTTTAAATAAGATGTCTCCTATGCCTTTGCTAATCTGGAAAAATAAAAAACTGGGAGTCTTAGGGGGGAGGTCAGGGGCAATAAGAAAGAAAAGACATTAACACATGAAATAGAAAAATCTATGATGCCCTCCTTTTCCCCACTGCAGACTTCTAACCTAAAGCAGGCCCAATTTAAAGAAAGGGAGAAGGTTTGATATTACAGTAGAGTTAGAGTTTTGATTAATATACCCCATGGTACATTCTAATTTCTCGTTTGAGTCCTGAGGGAGCCTAATTGAGTAAGCAGTAAAAGCATGCACCCTATAGCTTTCATCTAGGACTAAGGGAAGATTATACTCTTTCAGTACATTTTAAAGGAATAGAAAGAGACAAAAATTTGTGCTGTTAAATGATCAAAATAGTTTTGGAAGGCATAATAATTGGATAGAACTATACACACACACACAAATGCTTGTAAAATTGGTGAAATCTGAATAAACTGTGCAGAATGCAACAATGTCAATTTCCTGGTTTTGATAGCATACTATAATTATGCAAGAAGTTATCCAAATGTTACCATTGGGTGAGGCTGTGTAGTTTTTCTTTCTGCAACTTCCTGTGGATATATAATTATTTCAAAATAAAAAGTTAAAAAATAAAAAATAAAATTTTAAAGGAAGCAATTTCAATATGGAAAATTAGCCTTCACTATGAAAATAATCCTATACCTGAGCACAGGACTTTTCTCTAGAAATTTCTCTCCCCCAGACAACCAGTTAAGGTTTACTACCAGATTCAGTCATTTAATTAAATATGTTTATATTTGTATGAAAAGATTGCCAACTCTGTTTGGAGTAGTTACAAAAACTTATCTTTGATGAGTGCTTCTATTATTTTTCTTTTCATTAAAAATATGAATATAAAATATAATAAAATAGGATATTTATTTCTAAATTCCATATTTGAAGTTTATAATATATTTTATATAGTTCAATTTAATGAACTTCAAGCACTTCTCAAATTTATATATTGGTGAGTAAAATAGATAACTGTGGCAGTTTGAAGCTATATGTACCCCAGAAAAACATGTTCTTAAATTTAATCCATTCCTGTTGATGTGAACCCATTGTAAATAGGACTTTTTGATGAGGTTACTTCAGATAAGGTGTGGCCCAGCCTTATTAAGATGGATCTTAATCCTATTACTGGAGTCCTTTATAAGCAAAATGAAATTCAGACACAGAGAGAGAAAGCCAAGGCAGCAAGAAGATGAATTTCAACAAAACCCAGAAGAGAACGGAGAGGCCATTTGCCTTGCTATGTGACAGGCTAAGGACCAAGGGTTACTGTCAGCCCCAGAATGCCACAGTCTTTGGGAAGAAAGCATTGCCTTGATGATGCCTTGATTTATCTTTTTCCTAGCCCCAAACCATGAGTGAATAAATTCCCATTGTTTAACCTTACCCATTTCATGGTATTTTCTTTAACAACCTAGGAAACTAGAGCCTTTGTGGTGAATTTACTTTTAAGACGTCGGTTCAAGAGCAAACTTGTGTTCCATCATTGTCTTTGTAACTTCATCTTTCCACTTCCATTCTCATTAGAAGCCCTGAGCGGCAGTGCTGCAGAACAATACTTTCAAGACTAGCTTGTTCTGCCTGCAACCTAGGGCATCGGAGTTTGTAAGTGATTTGTAGTGTTGACATCCTCAGACATCATCACACTGCTCAGGGAAAAGAGACCCTGAGTTGACCTTCCTCAATATACTCCCCTTGACATTGCAAAAAAAAAAAAGAACAACCCACAGAAAACTGAACCATGCTTATCAAAGCTAAAACAAAGAAAGCAACTTTTATAATTATGCACTTAATAACTTTCATGAAACTTTAATAGTCAATGTTATAAATAAATTATTCACACTAGGAAATTATTATGGTATCAATTTGAATTCTCTAACAATGAATTCACAGACCACCTAGACATTTCTTGGTTATTTTGAGAATTTATGTAGTCCAGCCTAGTCATAACCATTTTAAAAAGGTAAGTATGGAGCCTACCTTTAATGAGGTCTCTAGAGATGATAGTTCTTCAATAACCTACTGGTGATATTTAATAAAATTCACATGATGTACTTATGTTGTGGAAAATAAGCTTCTTTATGAAAAACAGCATTGTATTGAGTTGGGGAATTGGTTAAAAGATGGTGAGAAGAAGGAGTGCCCTTTCTTTATTGGGTGCAGTTACAGGAAATAATAAGCACTTAATGGTGTCCCTAAATTGATGTTTCACTGAAACATTATAAAAAACATAGCATTATGCCTATTTTACAGTTGAGGAAAGAGAGACTCAGAAAGATGAACTAGCTTTCTCAAGAAAACATGAAAAAGACCATATGAAAACCTACATTTATCTGATTTGGAAGCTTCTGCAGATCAACGTGCTATACTGCTTGTTTTTTTGTTTCAGTTGATACTATTTTATTAGCTAAATTTTATATTTTCAGGTATTTTCTTATACTGCTGACAAAGAAATCCGAACCGATGACTTATGCTTGGATGTTTCTAGACTCAATGGACCTGTAATCATGTTAAAATGCCACCATATGAGAGGAAATCAGTTATGGGAATATGACGCTGAGGTATAGTATTTTCCTTAACTTACTTACTAGTTAATGCTTACTTTCTGTTCTAGATTTCAAATATATTTAATCCTAAACTATTTTTTCTACATTGAAAGAGTGGTATTTTCATGCATACATATTGATGTCTGATAACATTAGGATGGCCTATCATATAAATATGTTTTTTGCCAAAGTGGTTCATTAGTATATATCATGAATCAGGAAAATAAAATCATTTTTATGTGCTTAATTTTTTTTTAATCTCCATGTACCTGCTCAACATAAATTAGGTAAGTTAGGCTTTTTCTGAGAGGTATGTATGGAGATGTTCATACAGGACAATATTGTCAATATTTTCATATTTTCAAATGTTAAATTTTAAACTGTCATGATCTCTGAAATTTATGTTTCCCAACACAAAAGAAAAAAGCTGACAGGGCTGGTATTTACAATAGTAAATATTTTTGCAGAATTCAATAAACTAATTAGGCACATAATCAGCTAAGCAGCATCTTCTCAATATAGCACACGTTCCTGATAGAGGAGAGGGAGAGAACACAATCTAGCACAACAAAATCACAGTTGGGAGTTTATAGCCAGGCAGTGTGTAAAAACCAGATCAGCCATCAGATGGAGCTAAGAAATAGGAAATATTTTCCTTTGCATCTGGAAGCTGCCTTGATCTAGCTTCATTTCTTTCAAATTCTCTTCGGTTAGCAAAGCAACTTGGTCTTCTGTGTGCTTCCCACATTAGTAAATGGTTGATGACTTATTTAAAAGGAAAAATAACTTTATTCTTATAAGATACATACTACACAAGAGGTAAATGAGTCTCATAGATGCAATGTTTTGTGCAAGCATCTCCTAGTATGTTAGCAAGGCCTTCTTTTTAAAACGTTTAGAATGTCATTTTAATTGGCATGATATTATATTTACTTATGTGAAATATCAAGAAAACTTGCTGAAATCTTGTAGGATTTGATACTATGGGGTTATACTGGGGGCCTAAAGTTTATGCAACATTACCAGGCTCTTTGAACACAAAATATTCTTTCTCTGAAACATAATAAAGGGCAAACATCCTGAAACCTTCCTGTGTTGCTCCAGTGTGTGCTATTCTGACTCTTTGTCTTTTCAATATCTTATTTCCTTCTTTGACCACCATCTTTTACTCTTTAATTAAATAATTATTTAATTATTCATTTATTCATTTATTATCACCACCCTTTATAGTAAGCCTGCAGAAAACGTTTCCTCTACTAAATCCAAACGTTTCCTCTACTAAAACCTGGACGCTTAATCAGCTGTCTATCTCTTCAATGAGGAAAAGTACAGATAAATATATAGATAAAGTAGAAATTCCTGCAAGTAATATTTTAAGATATAACTTTTTGTGTCATCATCACTGTCATTGTTTAATTTCTATCAGGAATCCAGGACATTACTGAGCTCATTCTAAAGTTAAGGAAATCTAGGTATATATATAAAGAAAGGGGAATGGTGATAAATATATTTTTATAAGATGAAGCAGTGTTGAATTTCAGAATACCATTTTTAATCTTTAAACTTTCTCTAGCTCCTGAGTGAACACTGGCTTCTAGAATTATAACCCAAATTTCTTAATGTCTGAATGACTATTGTTTGTCATTACATGTATATTTTTGTTTATATTTTCTGTCAAAGAGTAGCAAAGCTGTTGACTACTAAAGGATTATGAAAGAAAAATGAAAAAAAAAAGAGTTAGCTTCATATAACAAAGAAATTGTATTTGTAAACCTACCATTTGGAGAGATAAATAGCCTGCTGCAGTATTTTACAGCATTGTAATATTTTGAGTCATGTAAATTCTGTTTCTGCAACACACAAAATGCTTATGATAAATCATAAATATTGATAAATTTTTATTTTTCAAATATATAATCCAGTCATCTTAATGATAATATAGCATGGCTTCATTTAGTTTTCTATATGTTTATGTTTTCAAAATTAAAGTGTGATGTTCAGTTTGTCTAGTGAAACCACTGTGCCAAATTTAATAATTTATACATCATAACAGAGAAGTAACATGAGAAAAGAATAATTGTAGGACTTATGTATTGACTTTCTGGAAATTTCAGCTTTAAAATAAAAGATCGATTTTATTTCTAAGAAGGTTTCAAAAAGGAGATGATTTTTAAAGGCAACTGAAATATAATATTTATTTTTTTGTCTTCTCTTTCTTTTAAAGTTTAGGTTAGGTTCCTGTTGGTCCACAAAATTGTCCAGACCCTTGCTACTCAAAGTGTAGTTTTAGAATTAGTAGCATCTCCTGGGAACATGTTAGAAATGCATTATCTAAAATACCACCCCAGACACATTAAATTAAAACCTGTATTTTAACAAAATCCCCAGGTCACATGCACATTAAAGTTTGAAAAAGACAGATTTAAACAGTGGCCAAACATTTACTTATCTTCCTCAGTCTTTTTGTACACTGTTGAAAACATTAAGAGTTAATAAAAGGCATAAACACACTTGGAATATGACAAGACTTCCACGAGGGAGCAAGAGCAAAAAAGTGTGGAGTGCTGAGATGAGAAAGCCGTGTAAGTGCTAAGTTTTTCTATTCTTCTCACATTCCAACCAATGGAAAGTAGACAAGTGCTGCTTGCTACTTCTTTAATTCAATTCTTTATATTTTGCAAGCAAGGACATTCTTCTTTTAGAAACCTCTGAGGTGGTGCATTTTCAAAGCAGAATAAAATTTGGTGGAGATAACAGAATTACAGAGCTGAAACTTACCTTAAAGCTTTCTACTTTTAGCCTTGATCAGGAGGAAACTAAGGCACAAAGATTACACCGCCAGTTACTGAGCCAGGATATAACTCATAATAAGGTATTCAAAGAAAGCTACTTATCAGTACAGTTTTGAATCTCACAGTACAATATCGAATTGCACAGTGAGAACAGCAGAAATATTCTATCATTTATCTCCCATAGTTCTTTCAATCTTAGAAAAGAAAGTCATAAGTAGAAAATGAATTGTGGGAATATTGAGTGTCATGAAGATTCAAAACATGGATTCCATCTAGCTGCTTTGGTTTTGTTTACTTTTTAGGTGAGTGGAAGGAAAAGAGAAGGGAATACAGTTTATTGAGTGTTTATAATTTTCCAGGCTATTTATATCTATTTTCTCATTCAATTTTCATAATAATCCTCTAAGATAAATATTATTGTCTGTATTTGCAAATTAGTAAACCAAAGCTTAGAGAGTTTAAATGACTTGTGTAGATCCCAAGTTTCTGGCACTAATTCCAGCAATCATTCTTCTACATTACATTGAAAAACTAGAAAGAATCAGATGCTTCAATGTCGATGATAAAATAAGCTAAAAGTACATTATTATAAATGAAAGAAATGATTAACTACTGTCAATTATTTATGGTACCAAATTTTATTACCTAGAATTTCTCCTTTATTTAATAATGGGAAAGATTTTCTGAAATAAATATGTTCTATTTAGGCAAACAGAAAATCATAAAGCTACTTTGTCAGTAAGGTCTAATTGCAAACATATGTTAACTGTGCATATTCATAAAATAATATTTATCTAATTGCTTGTCCTTTTAATTGAATGAAACTAAGCATATATTGGTAAGAAATACATGTCTTTGGTCAACTTTGAAACAGAATTCTCCACTTTCCTATGTAAATACTTCTTAAGTAACATGACCATGAATTTAATTTGCGATTAGTTTATACTTGGCCTGACCTGTTCAATTTTGACACAACCCAAGCATCATTAACAAAACTGCAGGATGCCCATCTGGCCTAGAATATTTTAAATAAATTACCTGATCACTGAGATGCTGTAAAATGCACATTGCCACAGAGTTAAAATAAAAAGGAAAAAAAAACTAATTTTCATCTCACTGAGACATTTTAAAAATTATTTTTATGATGGTCTGTCATTCCTCCATTCTATTTTATTCAGGCTTTCTCCTTATATTCTGTTTGAGCATCACAATTGTGCTCTAACCCAGAAAAAAATTTACATTTTTCTGCAATAAGTGCACATAACCATGTTTCTTTTTAAACATCCAGGCAGCTACATACAGTATGAGAATCTAATTTTAGAACAGAACACTTATGCTCAACAAATGCTATGCAACAAAGAAAACCATGGGAGCAAAATATGATGCTAAAAATAAGTCCTGCTTTTCATGTGACTGAGAAAGCTGGCTGAGAAAATACTTGTTATGAGTCCAATATTCTGCTGTATCAAATGTTTCCCGTAGTCACAATATAAGAAATTTTTTCAGTAGATAAAACATGGAGTGTGGACATTTACTGAAATCATGTAAGCTTTTGTTTAGACTTTATTGAATACCCTTTTTTTATTTACCTTTATCAGAAAGCAGGTAAATGGGAATATAATTTCAAGGTAACTGATCTATAGCTAGAGACCCAACCGATTTTCCTATGTAGCATTCTTAATAAAATCAATGACTCTATTTACCTTTTGAAGGCTGCATATATCAGACAGATATTACCTTTCTAGACTCCCAATGACCATAGCTGTGATTTTTTACAAAGAATCAACCAGTGGATAGAAATTTCAGTAGCTTAGCGTTGTATATTTAGATCCTGTTTGTTAAAAACTTAGACCTGATTATTAGAATACTCATATTCTATTCAACTGAATGTACAGATTCAGGTGATTTAATGTATCGGAGATATAATACCTTGAATAACAACTTTATTACATTGATTTTTAATAATTGTTATTCTGCACTAGACAAATAAGGAAATTCCTTTTTTTTAAAAAAAAAAAATCAATTTTATTGATACATATTAATAAAGCATACAGTTCATCCAAAGTTTACATTCAATGGTATTTGGTATAATCACATTGTTGTACATTCATACCTCAATCATTATGATAGCATTTTCATTATTTCAATAATAATAATAAACAAAAACAAACAAGAATTTCTATGAAGTTCAATATCTATAATAGTCTAATTTTATTATTTTGTTTATATTATAGATAATAACATAATCAATTGGGTTTAATTTTTAAGTTTTAATAAGCTGTCTTTAAACTGAGAACTGTATAGTTTGTTCTTAAATCAACTGTGCACTCAGTTCTGTTTGTTCATTAAAATATTAAATTTTATGTAGTGCATTTTAATACAAAATTTGATCTAATTGTTTAATAATATGATTCTTGTTTTGTCACCAAAACCTGAACCTTAACGTGAAAGTCAAGTTGGTTTTCTTATAGAATTGTGTCTTCAGAAGGGTAGGTTAAGGGTTACTTCATGGCACTTCTCTTCTTAGATACAAATATGTTTAAAGGCAAGAATAATTATTTTTCTTATGCATCTTAAAAATAATATGATTAAAATTTTGTACATTCCAGAAAATGTTTAAGGTTTATACTTTAGAGAACAATTAAATAATGCTACACTATAAACAAAAACTGATACTCACTTAAGTTGATATTATCCTATTTTCTAGTCAATATTTTAATTAAAACTACAGGAAAAAATATTCTGTATTAAGGGGCATGTCACCCTGTATGTCAATTCGTCTTCAAAATTGACTTAACATGATGTTCTCCTAAAGTTGCAGCAAATATATCAAAGTGATAGTATGCTTAATAAAGAGCATTTAAAAGAAAAATGTACACCCAATTTAAAAATACACAAGGCTTTGAATAAAAAGCCCAGGAGAAATATCGATAACCAATGAAAATGAAAAAGAAAATGTTAATTTAAGCAACTATAAAAAAATACATATTTACAAATTATTTCATGTGTGATCATTTATTCATTTCTTTATCCTATCAATATTGCAAGAAATGTATTTTAATGACAACTAGCAATATTGATGAAGATGCAGGAAAACTGACACACATACAGGAACTTGGCATATAGTAAACAGAAGAAATGTTAGCTGCTGATGCTTTTATTATCACATTATTATTAAAGAATTTTTTGTAAAGAACTTTACTAATATCTCGTAAAGGGTTCATGCCTTTTAAACTTGTAATTCTACTTTTAAGAATCATTTCTAAAGAAACAAGATGTAGAGGAAGATATTCAGAGATGTTTATTATAGCACTATTTACAAGAGCTCCAAATTGGAAAGACATTTCCCAAAATGGAAAAGTTAAATGAATTTTGGCAAATTTTATAGAAATTGTTTACCTCAAAATATTTTAGGTTATTTTAATGATAGGTAAGATGCTCATAATATACTTAAATAGATTGCCTCAAATATAAAAATATAAATAATATAAATGATAGAACAATTACTAGAAACACATAAAATATTAATAATTATCTCTTCTAGACAGACTAATCAGACACAGCAAATAATTTATACTTTGTTTTCAAACAAATGTAAACATTAAATATTTTTATTGCTTTTTTTAAATAAAAATAATTCTTATCTTAGGGGATTGTTTGAGATTTCTATTCTTCTGATATGTAGCTTTTTAGAAGCATCTGGAGTGAAAGTTCCTTCCATTTCTTCTTGGTAGTTTATTTTTTGGAAAATATTATAGATTTTTTGTTCTAGAAAGTTTTATACTGTATTCTTGTACTAAGGTCACATATCCTGGGCATAATTGCAATAGTTTGTTTTTGTTTTATATCATGGCAAGCCTTATAATTCATTTTTCTTTTTAATGACACATGAAATTCATAATCACTAACACTTTGGTCTTTAATGTTAACATGAAATTTCCATGCAAAGCCCATTAAGGGCTGAAGATGATATAGGTGAGAACAATCAAAGAGTATGGATAGGTAATTCAGGTTTGGTTAAAAAAAAAACTTGTCTCTTTAACAAATCAAATTATTCAGTGAACAGTGTTAATTTACAAATAAAATATTTGATATATGATAATGTTACTTTTCCTATCTTTACAAATCATTTGCCTACCATTTTACAATAGACCTCAAGCAATTAGAAAAATTGAAAAGGTAAGCCCAATTATTTGTATCCATTATGCTGCCCAAGAAATGTAGGTTAAGTTTAACACAATTTATTTTCTGCTTTGGCCTTTCACAAAGTGTTTCATTTAGCAAACTTTTGGAGTGCCTTCTGTGACTGGACACAGGACTTGATGATGTAGTTAGCCACGGTCCATGACCTTCATGGAGCTTATGCTTTTGTGGAGAAAACAGTTGAAAAGCAAGAAACAGAAAAATTCCTTAATTAATTATAAATTGTGTTTGGAGATGAAGGTCAAATTAAGAGCTCAAAATTGAGTTGATATTTTTCTTTGTCTTCCCTTCTTTACTTTTTAAACTGACATCTAGATTAATGTAGCAGTGCAAATCTAGAACCCTTATAAAGATGACTAGTTTAGTCCTGTGAAAACCTAAGTGGAAGCAATGAGAGTACTATACTGTACAAAGGAAAATGAAGTCTTAAAATTATCCCTAGCTTTTTCCCTAACATCCATGGTTTACTCAAAGTTATAGCAAAGGAATGAGGAGACCAATGTCCATAATTGGAAACGCTCCAGACTAATAACCTATTTTGAATTCCCACTCACAAAGTAATTCCTTTAGCACCAAAAACATTTTATTACTAGAATGAGCACTGAGAATATAAATGTTTCTATCCAAAATCTTCTTTTGCCTCAGAACGTTTCCTCATTTCATCTCAAATCCCCCTTAATATCCTACCTTAGCTCCACTTACTCCTACTGATAAAGTTGATATTAAAGACATCTAAAAGGATGCACTTCAGGTGCATCCATGGATGCAATTATTGTGACAAGTGCCTTTCATCCTCACCCAGTAGAAATTGTATGTTGCCAAGAATGATTGATTGATTATTGCCTTTGTACTTGATTTTGTCATTATTCATTATTTTCTTTGTCAAACAGACTTACACTCTTCTTCACATTATCACCAAGTCCTGTCTCTGAGTAAGCAAGGGAGCTGATACCTCCCAACATCTCACTGTGGAAACATGCAATGATAGCCTTTCGAAAAAATGGCTACTAAGAAGCTATTTAAGAATGGAAGTTTTTAGAAATGATTTTCAAAATCCTACTGATAGCTTTATCTAATAATTTTTGGAGGTTTGTGTTGCATACTTTATTAAACTCATTTTAGTTTTTTGTTATGTTCTTTTATAGAAATCTGGAAACTTACATCTTTAAAATGTGGTTAAAGAAAAATCCTTTATGAACCATTTCTCTATGGAGTTATTCTTTTGTCTCTTACGTCTTCGTTGCTCAATAATTTAGAGATTGTTTGTATTAATTAGTTCTTAGTCTGTCAACTATGAATATGCGCTTTCCAGCTTTTTCTTTATTTCAGATATATTTGCACAAATATAATTATAGACTCTATTATGACATTGGCAAGAATTGTGGCCAACTACAAAGTTAGAGGACACTGCCCTCAATTCTGTCACCAACTACAATGTCAGGTGGTTGCCAAAACCACACACAGGCTCAGTACTTCACTAGAAACATTCAGAGAACTCATTGAAAGCAGTTATAATTACAGTTACAGTTACAGTTTATTACAAGGAAAGTGTACAGATAAAAATCACCAAGTGCATAGGGCTGAATCCAGGAGATGTGCCAAACACAGAGCTTCCTGTCCCCTCCCCATAGAGTCAGGACACGTTACTCTCCTGGTAATTATAATACCCAGGATATTATTGTGTAATAATATGCAAGTAATGTTGCCAACCAGGGGAGTTCACCTGAGTTTTGGTGTCCAGAGTTTTTATCGGGGCTTCATTGTGTAGGCATGAACGACTGATTGTCCACATGGTTGATCTTAGTCTCCAGATTGAATGTTACCATGTGATCCAAAGCCACCACTTACATCACATTGTTGGTCTTTCTGACATGGTCAGCCTCACTCCAAGACTATGGGGGTGCAGCCAGTCCTTGCCCTAGATCATGTTATTAGCCCGATATGACCCCAAGCTCCCAGAAAAAGACACTATAGATTACCTCCCAGAGCTGAGAGCAGACACCAGACCTTTTTGGGGGCAAGGTTAAATTCTTTAATACAGAGCCATATTAGCACTTTTGGCTAATTATAGCTGTGTCTGTATGACAATTGATTTCAGATCAGAGCTGAAAAGAAGTCAATAAAAAACTAACATAGTCTGAAAAAATGGATTGTTTTTATAATATTGAAATTATTTGATTTTGTTAATTTTAGATATTTTGGTTGTGTGCAGAAAGAGTATATTCTTTCTAGAGTTTATAATTGTTTTCATCTGAAACTTTAAGCAAATGTATTATTAAAGACTAAGGTGTAATTTTCAAAAATTTTATGAAGTTAATTCTAAGCATTTCTTTGTGATTGGTTAGCTAATATAATACTAATAAAACCTTTTTAAAAATTGTACCTTTTATCTCACATTTGTGTGATTTTTGAATATTTCCTCAGTAAGTAATAAAATGAGTCAATATTCAGTGCAAATCAACAAACATATGGACTTTTTGTAATATTCTCCATTACCTTGTAATATTGTCCATTACCTTACTGTGAGAGCATATTGGAGGTTAAGGAGTTATTCTGGCTCAGATGAACCAGTTAAAGTTGTCAGTGGACACAATAGAATTGGGATGCTAGTGACAAGCTGGGAATCTGGATCAGTAGAAGGGGGATGTGAAGGGGCATTGTTTAGGACCATATTTGAGACAAGGGCGTTTCAAACAGAAGAGCTGGAAAACCTGGAAAAACCTGGATCTTTTGCAAAAGGAATTTGTGTTCTAGGCGATTTGCATATATAATCTTAGTTTGTTCACAAAGCAACCATACCTGATAGGTGTGACCCAGCATGAGTTAGCCTAACTAAACTTTCAGTTTCACAAGGCTCGGCTTCAGTCTACTTAGAGAGTTCTAGGACAGGGACCACAGCTGCTTCCCTCAGAGAGAGAACGTTCCCATGGCAGTTCAGAGAGCCCTCTGAGCGCTAGCTTCTCCACAGATGACAGCCCAGCCCAAGGGAACGAGATCCAGATCAGGTGGGTGTGGCTTTGTAGCCTGTGTCCCACAGGAGGCTGTATCTCTTGTAACAACTCCATAGGCCCAGCTCCAAGAAATCCAGTGGAACATGTAAAATCACAAGGGTCTCTTAGAAATTTGGCTTCCTATCAGTATTTATATTTATATTTATAAGGCCAGATACAGTTTACCAATCAGAGGTCGTTTTTACCATAAGCAATATTGTCTCGAAATATAGTTATCATTTTTACCTTTATCAGGTTGCCTAGAGATCAGAGCAAGATAGTTAACTGAAGGCCACGTTTTTAAAGCAGAAGGGGAAAGGATATATTTGTAAGTATAAGTATTTTATGACAAAGAATCTGATTCCTCAGAATTTGGGGGGAGTTTTCCCAGGTTTTCACAACTAGTAAGTAGGAGAGCAGGACTATCTGGGCCTAAATTATCTGCTCTCTCTGCTATACTACATTGGAAAAGAGAGTTTTTTGGTTTTTTGTTTGTTACCTTTGCAGCAGTGGCTTTTGACTATTAATTAAAACCTAAAAAGAAAATATTTATGCCTTTTTTAGAAAGAACAATAATTACCAGTATTTTTAAGTTATCATTATTTCTGTCATTGAAATTACATATTCAATGTGATCCTTAAAGAAAAGTCTCAAAGTTTGTGTTCATGCATACATTTTGACCCAGGCAGGCAGATAATTGACCAAAGCAATCAACTACTGTGCTGTGATCAGATTAGAGTAAGGCAAAAGCAGTGCTTTCTGGGATAGCTCAAGGGGCAATAACATACTCAATATTTGTAAATTAATAAAAAAAA
>JAQZBX010034132.1:0-25107 GCA_029593785.1 Cabassous unicinctus
CAATTGAAAATCGACCTTGCAGAATCCTAGGTTTACATTGAGAAGAACCTGAAGGTAAGAGGGGTTTGAAATGGATTCCAAATGGAATAGGCTAATACAACTTTCCTAGCTTCCAAACAGGGCAGATGCACTTTGATTTACTAACTTTCTTTTTGCATAAGTATGAAAAAAGAGGGGCTGGATTTATTACAGAAATATTTGATAATAATGAAAGGAAATAGTTTCAAATCATATCTGTTATGCAACTCAACAACAAAGACTAACAACCCAATTCAAAAATGGCAAGAACTTGAATAGACTTTCTCTAAAGAAGATATACAAATGTCCAATAAACACATGAAAAGATGCTCAGTATTAAGATGCCCATTATTAAATTGAGTAACTTCCCTTTTATTCCTGGTTTTCTGAGAACATTTTCAATTTATGTGTGACTGTATAAAAGTATCAAAAGTTTTTTCTTGAATGATTGAGATTATCATAATTTTCGCCCTTGTTTTTCTCAAAGTGTTGATCTACATTGATTTTTGAATTATAAATTAACCTTGTGTTCCTAGAATAAAGCCCACCATCATCATATATTGACCAATGAATATATTCATTCCATTTGTTAATATTCTATTGCATGATTTTATTTATGTTCATTATTTTTTGTTTCTGTAATTTTTTCTTGATTTTTTTTCTTAGATTTGGAGACCAAGTTTTTTCTTTCCTCAAAAAATAAGTTGCTAGTGTTCACTTCTTTATTATTTTTTATACAGTGGGCATAAGATTGGCAATATTCAACTTTTGGTAGTATATATCTAAGACATTATCTGATCCTGGAACTTTCTTTGTGTTAAATTTTTATTATTTTAAAAAACTTTAAAATATGGCTATGAAGATATTTTTAAAATTTCATCTTTTGTGAATTTTGGTAAATTTTGTTTTTCACATAAAATGTTTATTCCATCAAAATTTTTAATCTTCTATAATTCTTGGCAATGTTTTCTTCCTATATTGTTATTGAATGTTGTTTTTGTAGGTGTATTCCTTCTTACATGTATAAAAGTTTCTTAGATTATGCTAGTTTTCTCTGCCTCTGTCTCTGTCTCTAATTCTCTCTTTCTTTTTCTCTATGCCTCCCTCTCTTTCTTTTTTTTTTTTTTTTACTGGGAGTTTCCGAGGATCGAACCCAGGTCCCTCCATATGGGAGATGGACGCCCAACTGTTTGAGCCACATCCGTTCCCACCCCCCTCTCTCTACTTAACTAATCTTTGGATGTGATTATTAATATAAAGATCTCTGATAAGACAATTTTGATCACTTCCATTGTATTTGCTATTTTTCCATTATTTCGTTGATTTGTCCAATTGTTATTTTTTCTTCCCTTCTTATTTTTGGTTTGATGGATTTTCATTAACGAATTCCTTATTTCCTAATATATATACTTAAAATGTGACATTTTGCTTTAGTCCTCTTTTAACTGGATCACAAAATTTTTGAGATTTTGAGCAAAAGAAGGTTATTTCTTCCCAATGCATTTTAAAGTACAACTCCTGAGAAACTAGGGATTCAAGAGAGATAGAGTTTATTTGGTTGTGGAAGCAAAGAAGAACAATGGTTTCACAGCCCAAAAATTGTATCTGCTTTTTAGGATTCTAGAGTTTTAATGGATTCAAACAAGGGAGGCTGGAGTAGTTACCATCACAATAAGTATATGGAAAGGTGAACCTAGTTTGAAATAACTATAAACAAGGGTAAGTCCAGTCTAGAATTACTAACACAATAGTAAGTACACACAAGGGTGAGGCTGATACTGGTGGTTTCAGTAATTTAAGGTGTTAACTTTTGGCTAATCTATACCAAACTGGAAAAATAAGAAAAAAACATCTATATAATGTTTCAATAATCATAACCATTTTTTAATTCTTAACTCTAAGTTACAATTTTATAGTTTTATTATCATTTACATTGAAATCCTGTTTTCCTTCTACTTTCTTTAAAAAACTAGATTACTTAGAAGTATTTTTTAAAAGTTTCTAAATGCTTAAGAGTTTTGTATATTTTTAATTAAATTTCAATTTAACTGACTTAGAGTCAGAGTATATACTCAATAATGTTTTTTGAAATGAAATTTATATAAAATTAAATTTACCATTTTAAAATACATAGTTCAGTGGCATTTAGTGCATTCATTATACTGTGCAACCACTACTGCTCTCTCATTTCAAACTTTTTTCATCATCCAAGGACACTCTTTACTCATTTAGCAATCACTCCTTCTCTCCATCCCCACCCTGGCAAATGCTAATCTGCCTTCAATCTCTATGGAAATGTCCATTCTGGACTTTTCAGATAAAAATCATAAAATATATGTTTTATTTATGGTTTCTTTCATTTAACATAATGTTTTGAGTTTCAAACAAGTGGTAGGATTCATCAGCATCAATACTTCATTCCATTTTATGGCTGAAAATTATTCTATGGTATATATATATACATATATATACACATATATATATATACACACACACCAGAGTTTGCTTATCCATTCATTGAGGGTTGACATTTCGATTATTTCTACCTTTTGGCTATTGTGAAAAGAGCAGCTATGAATATTTGTGCAAGATATCTGCTTGAGTATTTGTTTTCAAATGATTTGGGGTATATACATAGTAGTAGAATTGTTGGGTCATAAACTAATTCTAAATTTAATTTTTGAGGAGCTGGCAAACTGTTTTCCAAAGTGGCTTCATCATTTTGCATTCCAACCAGCAAAGTAGGAGAGTTCCTATTTCTCCATATCTTACCAAAACTTGTTATTTTTTGTATTTTTTATTAAAGCTAAGATATGGGTGTGGTATTTAGCTGTGGTTTTGATTTGATTTCCTTAATTACCAATGATGTTATATGTCTTTTCATGTGCTTGTTTGACAATTGCATAACTCTTTTGAAAAATTTTCTGTTCAAATTCTTTACATACATTTTTAAAAAATGTGTTCTTTGTCTTTTGTTGTTTAATTTTAAGATTTCTTTATATAATCTGGATACTAAACCCTTATCAGATAAGTGTTCAAAAATATTTTGTCCCATTACATAGGCTATGTTTTCCCTTTCAGGATAATGTATTTTCATGGAAAAAATTTTTTCAATTCTGCAGTTTAACTTCTCCTTTTTTATTTATTGTTGTTGCTTGTGCTTTAGGTGTTAAATGCAGAATCCATTGACTAATCTATGATCATTAAGATTGTTCTATGATTTTCCCAAGAGTTCTATAGTTTTATTTTCTGTATTTAGGTCATTGATTCATTTTGACCTATATTTTATGTAAAATTAGTTAAGAATAAAACTTCATATTTTGAATGTATTTATTCAGTTGTCATGCCATCACATGTTTCTGCTTTAATTTTCCAAGTTAGACCATTGTTCAAATTCCTCAAAATTGTTTGACTTTTTCCTAAGAATGAAATTTTTACATATTTATGATAATGTTTTTGCTTTAGTTCATAATTGAGGTGTACATATTTTATAGCACTGTCAGATACTATGATTTTCAAGAATCTGAAGGAGAAAATGACTTTAAATGCACTGAAGTTTTACTTTTCTAAATTGGTGGCCCAAATGCTTAAGGACAATACAATTACAACAATATCAACTGTTGGGGGCTCCCTCTCGCTAGGTGTGCAATATTTAACAAGCTGTAACTCAGTTCCCCCTGATATACATTGAGGAAAGAAAAGCCACACCAGCCCACCCCACCCCCACCATTAGCATATGTACCTAAAAATCCAAAGGTTGAACAAAGAGACTATGTGGAGATGGTAGTAAAGTGAGATAGAGAGCTCCCACCCTCCAGATCTAGGCCTCACCAGCCCCCCACCCCCAGCACTCCAAGGACACATAACTCCTTAGCTCATTGTCCTCTAGCCATACTGTTGCAGCAGAAACAAAATTTAGATGATGAGAAAACTCAAGCAGCACTCGGAGAGGCAGAGGAACAAAGTTTCATTACATGTGGGCTCAGAGGAGAGTTAAGTCTACAAATTCTGAGCCCGGGGCATCAGCTTTCCTGGGGTTATACAGATTTCTGTTTATTGGCTAGTGGGTTTTTGGGCAAGTGGGCAAATTCCTGAAGCAAGCAGGCAGGCAGGGTTTACAAAAGCAAAAAAATGTGAGTTTAGCTTATCTTCCTAAAACAAATGGCCTTGGGAGAAGGAGAAGGAGAGGAGTCAGGGAGTTGTTATCTTTTCAAAGCTGTGGGTTTATGCTGATGAGGAGGAGAGAGTGCAGCAGCAATTTCTTCATCAGTCCCCACTTTGATGCCCCTATAATTTTTCATGAGGCATCATCTATTAACATGAAGAAGTTGGGACCCCCTTCCAGGGAGCGGTGACACTTACTAGCAAGTTCCAGGAATAGCAGAACTTTCCGCCTTTGTGGGGGATTTGGCAGAGGTAACTTAAGGTTTTTCCTATTTTGTAGGGCTACTCCAACTAGCAGGTTGATCTGGTTCTGGAAGGGAACTAAAGAATCTGCCATTTGCTTTATGTTTTCATTCAGTTTTCGGGAAAGCTTATAGTCAAATTTAAAAGAGGAGCCCAGTCTTCTTAGCCCTGTTTTTATTCCTGCCATTACTCCTGTCCTTATGAGGCTAATCAGGAGGGGCCAGGGTGCCCAAGTAGGTTTTTTTTCCAAGGGACAGACACAATCAACAGTAGTTGATCCTGGGGCTGATATTGTGGAGGAGAGCTTAGGTGGTGTTAATCAACTGCCTCACCTGTTGATGAATGGGGGCTTATTGAGTGAGCTGATAAAGTCTTGTTAAATTTGCTCACTTATACTTAGGGCCTTCAGATAGCCGGATGAGGCTGATCTGGACTTGTATTAAGTTTTTCTTTCCAGGTTATATCTTGTAACCCCCCTCCCATCTGACATGCCTGCATGCGTATAATAAGTCCAACAACTGACCTCCCCTGGTGTGCCATAAGTTTTGCAGCTACCCCCAAATTTCAGTCTCTCTATTCAGGACTTCTGTCCCTTTTCTTTACAAACTGAGGCTTCAGATAACTTATAACATTCTGCTGACATATAGGTACGGAAGATAAAGGAATAGGAGGGTTGGTACTTTCCTGCGAGCTGTTTTAACCTATTTGCTGCTGAGAGGGAGGCAGATTTGTAACAACTGGAGCAAGGCTGAGAACTGGCACCAGCCCTGAGGCAGAATAGGAAAAGCAACCTAAGGCACAGAAACATCCTACAAGGCACAGGTATGTCACTGTGATTAAGGCTTTATTTACTATTGTCCAGTCTGTAGGAGCTACAGCAGCCATTTCAATTCTGAGCAGCAGGGTGAGTAGTCCTTCCAGGAGTGGAAACCAACCAGAGCAGGGGTCCATTCAGCAGGTGTTAGATGAGGATGATGTTAAGGGGTAGCCCCAGGAAACTCGAACTCTTAAGGGTTGGTTGGGTATGGATTGGGCTGTCCAGCTGTCCTGTTTTTTTTTATTGAGTGTACTTTCTTGACCCTGGAATAATGGATCCAAGGGATGATGCCTGCAACTTTAAGAGCAGTCGGAGTTATAAGAATTACAGTGGGCCTGTCCAGGATGGCGGAAGGGGCTCTTTTTTCCAGTCTTTAACTCAGACTGGGTCCCTTGGCTGGTGCAGGTGCACTGGGTTTCCCAGTGGGATGAGGTTACAGGACAAGGCAGTTTTATGTATTTGGGGTAAGGTCTTCTTAGCTAGCCTCTCTCAGGAGCTTGAGATTTTTTTTGAAAGTCTGGATAATTGGGGGTGGCCGGCTGAACAAAGTTTCAAAGGGTGAATAGCCTGTGGGTCTTGAGGTGGATCTAACTCAGAGGAGGGTTAAGGGAAATATGTTCACCCAGGGGACACCAGTTTCTTGGCAGAATTTGGCGAGGGTGACTTTAAAGGTTTGATTTATTCATTTAACTTTCCTTAAACTTTGAGGCTTGTGAACAGTATGGAGTTTGCACTTAAACCCTAACATTTTCATCAGTTCTTGGACTATGGCAGCCACGAAGATTGAGCCATTGTCACTTCCGATGGACAGAGGCAGCCCATGTCAGGGAATGGTTTCCTTGAGTAAATCTTTAGTCACTTCTCTTGTTTTTTTGGTGTGAGGGGGAGAAATCTTCGACAGAGCCTGAAAAGGAGCATATCATCACTAACAAATATTGGTACCCCTGACTTGGTTTCACTTTTGTGAAGTTTACTGTGAGATCTTCAAAAGGGGCTGTTCCCATATGCTGGATGCCTGCTGGAGCTCAGGGGCCCTGCAGAGGGTTTTTTTTTTTTTTGGCACAATCTTGGCCCTGGCTGCTGATGGTGGCACAGAGGGAAGCTAGTTGAACTATGTAATAATATCTCCCGAGTAAGGCTTTTTTGACGAGGATTACGGTTGCTGCTAAGGCTTGCAGTCAGGGCAGCCATCCTGCAGCCACGGGGCTCTAGCTGCTTGGAGAGGTAAGCAATGGGACTTTGCCATGGGCTGAATGTTTGTGTGAGGACTCTCAGGGCTACTTTGTTTTTTTCATGCATGAATAGGATGAAGCTGCAATTTATACCTGGGAACCCCCAGGCAGGGGCTCAGCTGAGTGTTTTTTGATGTCTTGGAAAGGTCCTCTGTTGAGCTTCTCCTCAGACAAGGGACTTCTTCTTTTGGGCCCATCAGAACTTCTTAAAAGGGTTTGGCCATGGCTGCAAACCTGGGAATCCAGATGTGACAGAACCCTGCAACCCCGAGGAACTCATGAAGCTTTTTTGTGGTAAGGGTAGGGATGGTGCAGATTATATTCTTTTGTTCTGGTTCAAGTGTCTGGTGGCCTTGTGGTTATGTTGAACCCCAGGTACCTGACCTGCTGTTTACAGATTTAGACTTTTTTTAAGACTCTTTGTACCCAGTCTGTGTTAGAAGTTTTAGGAGGGTCTAGGTCCCTCTCCAGCAGTCCTTTGCCATTTTACTGGCAAGTAGGAGGTCATCTAGATATTGCAAAGGGCAAACTTGCAGTTTTTGGGGGTAGGTAGCCAGATCTGCTGTCAAGGCTTCTCTGAAGAGGGTGGGGGAGTTTTTGAAGCCCTGAGGGAGCCGAGTCCAGGTTAGCTGAGTTTTCTGCTGGGTTTTGGGATTTCTTCACTCAAAGGCAAACAGAGGCTGGCTCAGGGAGGGGCAAGCCGCAGGCAGAAGAATACGTTTTTTAAGTCCAAGCAAGTGAACCAGGTGACTCCAGGTGGCAGCTATCCCAGCAAAGTACGGATTGGGAACAACCTGGTGCAAGGTGATGGTGGCATTGTTAATGGCTTGTAGATCCTGGACTGGTTGATATTTTGTCCCATCAGGCTTCTTTGTTGGTAATAACGGGGTGTTTTAGAGTGACTAACACTCAATCAGGATTCTCTCTTTTCTCAGGAAATATATGTGTTCGACCATGCCTAATTTTGCTTTGCGGGGGATCAGATACTGCTTTTGCCAAACTGGGACCACTCCAGGCTTCAGGTTGATGATGATGGGTGCATTGTTCCATGCCATTTCCAGTGGGTTTCTTTCTGCCCAAATCTGGGGGAAAAGTTCTAGCAGTTTTTCCAGATTCTGACTTGATTTTTTTCTGCATGAAATTTTCATTCCTCACTTCAGGGTACATTGACGAGGAGAGTGAGGCTGGTCCTGACACTTAAGCTTGCTGGCCCCTCAGGTTTGAAGGTCATCTGGGCTCCCAGTTTGGTTAAGAGTTTCTTAAAAAGTAGGGGAACCAGATATTCAGGCAGGTACAGAAATTCTTGAGTTATTTCATGGCCACCAAGCTGACAATTTCTCCACTGCCAAAAAGGCTGTTGCCTTGATTGGTTTCCAGGTACTCCTATGATGTTAGCAGTTTTTCCATTAAAGGGGGCGACATGGGTTGTGACCACAGAATATTCAGCACCAGTGTTTGCCATGAATGTCATTGACTGGCCCTCGACTTGTAGTTTGATCATGGGCTTGTGGGAGCCAAGTTCCAATGAGCCTGTTTGCTCCTATTCAGAGTAAAATCCCATCAGTCTCATCAGATGGTCCTGGGGCTCAGGTCAGTATTTTTCTTTGGGGATGTTCCTTTCATGTGCCTGATTCTTTTGGAGGGACTCATTTTTCCAGTGTCCACTTTCTTTGCTGTAGTCACATTGGTCTCTGGCCAGGGGTGCCCTTTTGGTCACCCTTTTTTGAGGTGGCCCTCCTCATTTGTTGGGGTCAGGACTTTTCAAGGCTGCTGTCAATAAGGAGGCTAGAGGAGCCAGAGCATGTGGCAGGGATGGTGGGTCTTCTTCCAAGGATCCCTGAGAAATGACTGGCTTCCAGGGCCATATTCCTTGTGCAACAAAGATGCTGCTTTGTCCCTTTTTCCAATGCAAAATCAAACCCAAGGGGGGCAGATTCCAGGATATTTTTAAACAAGAGTTGATGTAGGGAAACTGATCAGGGTGGCTGGGAGTTCCTGTGGCTATAAGCCACACTGCGTGCATCCTGGCTACATCCAGGTTCCCTTCCAAGTGCCAGTCCACACCAAATTGGTCCACTCTAACTCACAAAAGGTTTGTAGGGTGCCGGGGTTTGTCTGGATCTCATAATTTCCAGAGAAGCCATTTAAAAAATTTTTGAGCATGCAGTTTAAGACAGTAGGTTTTGGCTGTGATGAGCACATACCCTGTGTTGGTAGCACAAGACAGAGAAAGGAAGGGGTCCCATCTTCCGAGACCACTCAGATGCTTGCCTGTCCACATCTCTCGTGAGAAATTTGGCTCATTTTAGCTAAGGCGCCCTGGCAGAGTTCCAGTTGGCCATTATGCTGTATGATGTAGCCACAGAAAACAGGTTAGGGCCCACTCAGACTCCATAGCACAGGCCGTGGAGTCAAAGACTGGAATAACAGAGGCAAGCCTCCGTCATCCTCACTCGCACACACAATCACTCAGAAGTAACACAGTTCCTCCCACAGGGATTAACAGTGATAAGTCCACACCCTGAGTCAGTGGCACAAGACAGACAAAAGAAGGGGTTGCTTCTTCTGAGGCCACTCAGATGTCCACCTGTCCTTATCTCTCGTGAGAACTTTGGTTTGTCTTTGCTAAGGCCCCCGGGCAGAGCTCAGGTTGGCCATTATGCTATATGACGTATCCATGGAAAACAGGTTAGGGCCCACTCAGATTCCATAACACAGGCCATAGAGCCACAGACTGGCATGACAGAGGCAAGCCTCTGCCGTCCTCATTCACACACAATCACTTAGACATTATGCAGTCCCTCCCACAGGGTCTGCCCTATCCTGGAATCCCAATACTTGAAATTTTGGGAGGTAATCAGTCTCCCCTTCTGTCTGGAGATGGGCCAGACTGAGGACTTGGAACCTGAGGCCTTACCTTTCCAGAGTCTTCTGACACTATTCAGTCCACCTCCTCACTGAGTCAGGCTGTACTGTGGTGATGTGACCTGCAGAGACCACCTCAAAAGGAGGTCCTGTTAAGAGGACAGGTGGTGCCTACATCATTCGCTCAGAGATTGCCACCAGCTGCATCCATGAGTCCCAAGCCGGAGGCACAACAGGCCTGCTCGGTTTGGTGTCCCGGTCACGGAACCAAATGTTGCAGCAGAAACAAAACTTAGATGATGAGGAAATCCAAGCAGCACTCGGAGATGTAGAGGAACAAAGTTTTATTACACGTGGGCTCAGAGGAGTGTTAAGTCTCCAAATTCTGAGCCCTGGGCATCAGCTTTCATGGGGTTATGTAGGTTTCTATTTATTGGCTAGTGGGTTGCTGGGCAAGCAGGCAAATTGCTGAAGCAATCGGGCAGGTGGAGTTTACAAAAACAAAAAAAGGTGACTTTAGTTTATCTTCCTAAAGGAGATGGCCTTGGGAGAAGGAGGAGGAGAGGAGCCAGGGAGCTGTTGTCTTTTCAAAGCTGTGGGTGTCTGCTGATGAGGAGGAGAGAGTGCTGTTAAAGAGGCCACAACAATTTCTTCATCAGTACAAGGGAAAATGTTCACCTCTAGGGCTTCCTGTTGACCGCTGAACATCACTCAAACCCCAACCCCCTCCCACCGAACATCATTTCCCTGCCAAGAAAAGTATTATATAAATTCATTTTTCCCCTCCTGGTGGTGGGCTGAAGTCTATTCTTCAGACCCCCTCTGCTGTGAGAGCTTCTCAATAAACCTTCCTGCCTGCAATTATCAGTCCCCATGTCCCAGTAAGCACCGTTTTTCCCAACATCAACAAAAACAGTCTATGAACTGTCATTATCATGCTAAATTTCATTTACTTCTTATATTCCCAACAATCTTATTTAACAGATCAAAAATTTTTCTTAACAGGCTATATCAAAGCAAACATTGAGTAGAAACTGAATTATATTTCCTTTAGTAAATTATAATTCATGGTTGAGAATTTCCTCTTATCTTTTTAATTATTTCACTAAGATGGATAAAACAGTAAATATAGAAAAAATGCTGTTTGTTGCTTGTTTGTTGGAAACAGAGAATAGTTCAAAATGATTTAAATGTTTGTCCCCAAAGTTTTGTAGTGAATAAATATATATATGAGAAAATTGTGTGTCCAAAGAATGTACAGTAATTCAGTGTAATTTAACTCACTATTATTTTATGTATCTTCTTAAATGAAAATCCTCTTTTCCATATAGTAGCTTTACTGAGTTATTTGGCTTCTATGAAGTGGAAATATCTTTAACTTAGTGTAATATGTCTTTACAGCATATTGTTCTTCTTTTGTTAGCAATGTAACATTCTCCAAACCTATTAAACTTAATATTAGAGAATGTGTCAATATTACCCACTGGTTTTTAAAATAGCTTTTCATCATCATGTTCTCTGTGAATACTCATGTTTAATAAATCCTTTAATTCTTCCCATGACATAACATAAGTATCTTTCTTTTTATCTTTCATTTTATACTCTTGGTTCTCTGTCTTTATTCAATTTTTATCCTCATTTCCTTTCTGAGCTAATTACTATTGGTAAATCTGAAATATGGCCACAAAATCAGTAAGTAGGGCATTAGGTTTCTCAGAAGGAAGTAAATAAAAATAAATGCTAACATATCAAAATAGTCAAATCTGTTCATGCATATTTGAATACAGTACAGGTAACATGAAATGTTTATCACAATATAAATAACTCATAACCAAAGGATAAATTCTTCATGTCAGCAGATGACATGGAAAACTCTTTGCCTCAAACTTTCTACACACTGTTGTTTTAGGTTTAGAAAATATAATGATAAAAAATATAATGAAGACAAGATTGAGACAATTCCTGTCTAACAAAACTGACATAAGCAAACACATTTTTTACTGATATATCAGCTCCAAAAAATGAATAGATCTAGGGCACATTCTCAATTCATAGTATTTAATATTTAACCCACTGTACTGCAGGAGTGAACACAAATTGCTAAAGGTGATGATGAATGTTTGTGGGGTACATGCTGGGATCAGCTGTGAGATCATAAGCATGTCTACAATCAGAAGCCAAGAGTCATGGAAATTACACAAATCTGGTATAAACAGAATTAAAGAATCCGCTCACTGTGGAGTGCGTTGTTACAACAGTGCATCATGGGAACACAGGGTACAACAGAAACTTTCAGCAATGATCCCTTTATTGTACAGAATAAGGAGTCCAGAATGGACAAATGTACTTGTCACTTGTATATCACAGAGTCCAAAAGAGCAGGGGAACAAAATACTAACATCCTGTCTCCCAGGGTGGCCCAAAACTGCTCTGAGTCAAGGTCAATAGATGGCAGCTCTGCATGTCCCATTTCATGCTAGAGATACCAGTCTATACTCTGTGAGTGAGGTTTGTATCTACTTTGCGGGGAGGTCATCCTGCTACTGAGAATTTGTCTTGTGATAAGAATCATTAGCTTACTTTCTGCTATTCAGAGCATGTAATGTCAGTTGCTTTATTTTTAGGTCCAATGATTCTTTCTTTTGCCTGCTGAAATCTGCTTTTGAACTCAATTAGTGAATTTCATTTCACTTCTTTTCATTTCATTTCATTTCAATTTCAGCTACTGTACTTTTCGACTCCAGAATATCTATTTGGCTCCTTTTTAAAATTCTCCCTTTATTGATATTCCCTAGTTGTTCATATATTAATATCCTAATTTCATTTAGTTGCTTGTATGCGGTTTCCTTCAGGTCTTTGAGAGGATTTAATCTGTTAATTTAAAGTCTTTGTTTAGTAAATTCAATGTCTGTGCTTATTTAGAGGTAGTTTCTTTCAATAACTTTTCTTCCTTTAAATGGCCTTAGTTTCATGTTTCTTTATATATTTTTATACAAAGAAACATAATTATTTTGAGAATTTAATAATTTGAATATAATAATGTAGTAAATCTGGATTTAAAATTCTTTCCCCTACTCAAGCAATTGGTTTTTGTTATGGGTTGCAATTGTCGGTTTGTTTATTGACTTTTCTAAACTATTTCTGCATATGTGGTCACAGACATTTCTGTTCCATTATCTCTGGGATCATCCAGGGATATAGCAATGATTTCCTTATGTTCCTGGTGTCAATAAGCAAAGAAAAATTTGTGCCTTATCCCTAAACACCTTCAATGGATGCTTCTCAGGTAGCTGCTTCAACCTGAGGGGTTTACAACAATGGTCAGCTCTGTGCCAGTTCCTGGCACATAAACCATCAGGGATATCAAAACACACAACACCAATATTTGGAGGACTCAGTCCATATTGCATCTCACCCCACCCCCAACACCAGCAAACCATGCTAGGAATCAGGTCTCCATCCCCTCTGCTGCCTGCCTTGGTGCTAAGGGCTGAGGATGGAAGTTGTTACATGAAACAACAATATTCCCTGAAATTTATCATGCTTTTTTTTTCATCAAGCCCTCCCCTCATCATTGCAAGTGTTTGGCTAGACTCCAGCATTCTGAAATATTTGGTTCTAACAGCTCAATATTGGTTTTATTGGAGTGACTGATTCTTGGAGCTTCTGAGTCTGCCATTTTCTGTGATGTGGTACTCAGTAAAAAATTGAATATTAGAAATTTACTAGGACTTAGTTTTTGTTCTCTTTCAAGTTCTGTATGACTAAATATTCCATCTTTCCTTGCCTAGCTTTCTCCACTCCAGTACTCGTCTCCATATATTCCAGGTACCTCCATCTTCCCAGATTTCTTATTTATCTCATCTCCCCTTGTACTGTCTTTGTTCCATCCCACGCCTTGTCAGTGACCAGTGAACGCTTACATTCTGTCATAGATAATATGAGATAATGTGCTGCCATTTCTCAAATGTCTAAGAACATTTGATGTATTTATTCATTTTCTACAATTATCAGTTGTTTTCAGCATCAGAGATATTAAATTCTAAAACCCTTTACAAAGATTGACAAATGCCCTTAGCCTAATGTTTAGCATTCTACTTTTTTTTTTTTTCCCCATGGTGATGATTCATTTTTCTCTTGTGATTTCAACTATCAAACTTAAAGTATGATTCCTATTTTTATATATTATACAAATGTTTAGGGGTATATTTATCCCTCAATCTTTCTAAAAATAAATGTCTAGGCATTTTTGACAGCTTCCTTATTTATTGTGGGTAACATATGCATTGAGCATGTAATCTTTCAGTAAATATTAGTTTCATGAATGTAAATATTGATTCTAAAGCAGATTTCTAACATTATTCATCCAAAGCAAAAGTTGCACATTAAACTGAAAATTGAGATAGACAACTGGCAGAAATTTGTTTATTTACTTTGTGTGTTTGTTTGTGTGTCTGTATTGATTCTAAACAAGCCTTTAAAAACAGTGGCACTTTACATGATACTTCTCATTCATATCTGCCTAAAGACAAATTCAGAACTATCATAGTACCATCTAACCATTTATTATTTCTGTTCTATTGAAGGCAATCATTTCTGATTGTTTTTTCATGATATTTTATTGAATTCAAGAATCCTGCAGTTTTGCTTGATGTTTTCCTCAGCACTTTTTAAGAATTGGGTTAATTATATACTTTAGGGAGATAGATGATTCAGGGGAAATGTGAAGTCCCTTAAGAAACAGCGTACTTCCCAATAATTCAGTTTGTAAAGTCTACTGTTTAGTCAGTGACAGAGCTCATTAGAGGCTATTGTAAAAAAATATGCATGTTTAATATATGTATATACGTGCATATAGCTGTCCCTTTTATTCAAGTTTGCCCTCTGAGAGGAAATAATTAAATGTATTAAAAGAAATTTGTTTGTCTTTGTTCTCTTTGTTGTGTAATAATGACTAAGATCTACCTTCAATTATTTTACCTGAAATAATCTTCAGCTACATACTATTAAAAGTTTTATTAAGTCAGCATACCAGATAATCAGTAACTGAAATTGCTTTTCAGTAAAGGTAAGAAACTGTGGAAATGTACATGGAAAGTCCTAAAGCTTAAATTTTAAAATCTTTTGGTAAATTTAATTTACACTTTACAAATGCTTTTTCCCTTCTTTATTCAAATTTCCTCATATTTAGCAGATCAATTTAAGCTGTACATCTGATAGAATAATATGAGTGTTAAGAATATTAGAGGTCATTTACTGCAGCTCCACATCCTGTCATTCAATTCTGTTTAAAACATTACCTCACATATTGCAGAGGATGGTCCAGGCCCGAATACGTAATAAAATTAAATTTCTAAATTCCATCTGGATATTATATTTCCTTAAATGATTGCAATGAAAATTATTTACAATAAAATTTTTCCTTGGGAAATGGTATTCAAATGTTATTCTAAAAAGATATGGCAGAGTGTCAGGAGATAGCTCTAACATAAAGAAATTTCTACAGTGAAATAACCATTTTATAATCTGTTCTGTTTAATAGGATGGTCATTAGCAATGAATGGATATTGGGCACTTGAAATGAGATTATTTCCAAAATGTGTGGGTATGTGTGTGTTTCCATTATGTCCATGAGTGTCTGCCTCCTTTATGTCTGCAAGGAAAAATCAGAAAAGACCAGAGGTTTTTGGCACTTTTAAAAGTGTCATAACATCGTCTTTGGAGGTCATGTTGCCTGGCTTGTAATCCTTGCTAATTCTCTGGATATGTAATAATAATTTGTGGATTAACTACCTAGAAGAGCTCATTTTTGATCTCCATGCCATTTACTCCTGTCATATTCAAAATGAACAGACAGTTCATAAAAGGGCTTACATTTATTTCTTCAATTTCATATCATTTGCCTTCAGTTTTCCTCATGCTGATATCACCATGATATTTAGAGACAAACTGAAATTTTTGAGGGCCAAAATGCTTCTTAAAACATCTCTTAATGGGGTAGCAATATAACTATCTCTGAATAGTATTTGAGACAGTCTAGTCAAACTCCTAACATTATAAATATGGAAACATGTTCAGAAAATTATGTTTTTTTTCCCAAGAATATGTCTTTAAATTTTACTATTTGATTTTATTATATAATGGATTTTCCTATAGCTGTTCTAATCTGCTTATCCTTTTCTCATGAGATTTCAAGAGAAGGAATTAACAAATGGCTGAAGATAATTTCACAGTTGTCACTGAATTTATTCTTTTGGGTTTGACAGACCATGCTGAACTGAAAATTATGCTTTTTGTGCTGTTCTTGGTGATTTATTTCATTATCTTGATGGGGAATCTGGACATGATTTTCTTAATTCAAGTCACCCCCAAGTTCGACACACCCATGTATTTTTTCCTCAGCTTCCTATCATTTGTAGATGCCTGCTATTCATCAGTCATTGCACCTAAAATGCTGATTAACTTCTTTGTTGTGATGGAAACCATCTCATTCTCTGCCTGCATAGTGCAGCATTTGTTTTTTGGTATATTCATTACCACAGAAGGCTTCTTGTTGTCAGTGATGGCATATGACCGCTATGTGGCCATTGTGAACCCTTTTCTTTACACTTCAGTTATGTCCAAGAGAAAGTGGTAGTGTTGGTTATTGGCACACACAGGTGGAATGATTAACTCGTTGACAAACACAATAAACTTGGAGGGACTGTCCTTCTGTAGACCAAACACTGTCAGCCACTTCTTCTGTGATGTTCTCTCACTGCTAAAGCTGTCATATTCTGAATCCTCCATGAATGAACTGTAGCTGTTAATCTTTTCCAGGGTCATCACCATGGCCACCTTTTTAATTGTGATCATATCCTACATGTGCATTGTTTTTGCTATTCTTAGGATCCACTCAGCAGCAGGCAGACAAAAAGCTTTCTCCACCTGTGCCTCTCACCTGATTGCCGTGACCATATTCTATGGTACCCTAAGCTTTAATTAAATTTAACCAAGTTCCCAGTTTTCTGTAGATCAGGAGAAGGTGGTGTCTGTTTTCTATACACTCGTAATTCCCATGTTAAACCCCTTCATTTACAGTTTGAGAAACAAAGATGTAAAGATGCTATGAAAGGGGCCATGGAAATGAAGCATTTATCTTGTTTAGTCCAATTCACTATTGATCCTACAGCATTCTGTCATTCAACCCTCCACTTACTAACATTCATTTGAATTCAATGATTTCTAGGATTTCTAAGAATTGTGCAAATAGTATTATTTACATACTCACTTTTCACATGGGGAAACAAACCTAGAATGTGGGAGTGACTTTCTGAGTAGATACATTTGAAAATAGTAGCTTAAAGCTCAACTCTCTTGAGAAACTAGGCCATTAATATTTGAGTCAATCAATCAGTCCATAGAAGTGAATGCATATTTGCTAATATTTGGAACAATGAAAATAAATGTACACAAATCAATTTTGAGATCTATAAGGTTAGTATTTTTTTAAAGGGAAAAGTTTTCTTTAATTTATTCATAAAATTAAGACACCTATTTGCCTTTATTCAAAAAATGAAAATTTGATTTTAATTATTGGTAAAACTAAAAGCTAACTGAAAATGATGGCTTGATTCTAAATGAGTTTTCCTACCTACTAGCTATTTCTTTTATTTTTTCCTCTTCTGTTTTCCTCAATGCCTTCATTAACAAAAGAGGGATTCAAAGAAAATGACCATATTATAGTTCTCAGCTTGAAATAAGAAATCCACTTTAAAAATGTGCATATGCATCTGTAAAATGGTTTCAAATGTTATTTTGGAATAGGTAAATATAGTATTCTTCCCATCTGTCTGACGAATCCCCTATTTTTTTCCATTATTTTATATATACTTATATGCCTATCCAGACATCTTCAAACCTAGTGATGTGTGGTATTACCAGTTCTATAATGATGGCTTTCTTACTTGTGTGACTTCTCTTCCTGTTAAAAATGATTTTTTATATCCCAAAATGTGTTTTTTTTTGCCAAAAAGTGCTATGGATAATTGGATATATTGCAAATAAAGTTTATTTGTAGTATTTACAGTTTTCTGCATTTTTGAGTCTCTCTTAACAACTGATATAGAGACAATCTGAGGTATTTAAGGCTAATGAGAACATATTTGTAATATTTAAGTCATTTTACATATGCTTTTTCATAGTTGAGAACACAGACTTCTATATGCTAACAAGAATGACAAGATTTAGAAAAGAAAAGTTACTTTTATCTTTCTTATATATATAAAAATAAAGTAGGTACTTCTCCACATACATTTTATAACACACAGGGCATGGATTTAGGTCAGAACTTCTCATTTTTCACACTTAAGTTGTTAGATTTTGGGTCACCATGTGGAATATTTTCTAATAGCACTACCATTCTAATATTGTCAAATAATATTTAATATTTTTCTTTCTTCATGAAATATATATATATCTGAAAAATACAATAAAATTTTCACTGGAATACGTAGTGATTCATATGAATAAAACAAATATATCTATACATGTATATGACATGAGTGAATTATAGATACATAATTTTGAACAAAACAAGCTGAATTTAAAATGGGGTTTATTGTATAGTAACTAATTTTATAGCTAATACTTCTGTAATTACCATCATCCAGATTTTAAAAAAAACAAACACAAATGTACTATCTCAGAAATGCTGCATGGGTCTATCCACTATCTTGGGATTATCCCTGTCTTTTGTTGATGTAGCAACATTCTTGTAATTGTGTCTTTGGTTTCCTTTCTAATTTTTTCACTCATGAATACATCCTTGAAAATAGTTTAGATTTGCTTGCTTTAGAATTTTATGCAAGTGGAACCATATTATATGCAATTCTACATATATTGTTTAATTTTTCCAATATTACATATCTATAATTTGCATGCAGATGCTTACTTCATTTTCCTTGTTATAAGATATCCCTTGGTAAAGTTCATTTTTTCATTTCAGTCTGGATTATTATTTTGTTTAATTTTAGCAATTATAAAAAATAATATTCTGGCATTCTTATATATTCATCCTGACTCATTTGTACATGAGCTTCTATAAGGTTTTTACATCTTTAGAAGATGTGGAATATCTGGGCTATATGCTATGCACATATCAAGCTCAAGAGATAATATCAAACTGTTATCAAAAGTGGTTGTCCAAGTTCCACTCCAATTAGCTGGGCTAAGGGCCCACATGACTGTACATCCATTCCCACATTTAGTTTATTATATTTGTAAAATGTTGTCAACTTAAAAATGTGTAAAGCATTAGGTTAGCCTTTAATTTAATTTACTTCTCTTTAATTAGTAAGGTTATATATTTTTTATTAGAGAAGTTGTAAGTTTATAGAAAATCATGCAGAAAAGAGATCCTTCATTCCCTGTTATTATTAATACCTTGTATTAGTGATGTACAATTGTTACAACAGTGTAAGAAAATTATTATAATTGTACTATTAGCTGTAATTCATGGTTTATATTAGGTTTCATTTTTTGTTTTATAAAGCACTATGTTTATTTGCTTTTTCATTTTTTAAAATAACGTATGTAAAACTTAACATTTCTCCTTTCAACCACATCCAAATATGTAATTCAGTGCTGTTAATTATATTCACAAAGTTGTGCTACCATCACCACCATCCATTACCAAAGTTTTGATAAACAACTTTCATAAGTTTATCTTATTTTGTGAAAAAATAGTCAAGTATTATCTATCTATATATATGTATGTACATATAATTGTCTATATATATACATTTGTATGTATCATGTGTATATATAAAATTAGTATTTCTATTATAGATAATTAGGATTAAAAATATTCTTGTTATGGCTCCTTTGTTAAAACGCTGTAAATTTTTTATATGAATTCTTTTTTGTTGTTGTTGTTAAATATGTTGCAAATATCTTCTATTTCATGGTATGCTGCCTTTCCACAATTTTTTCATTTGACATAAACAATGTACAATTTCAGCATAGTTAAATTGTTCATTTTTCTTTTTTGCTAATGTTTTCTACCATTGGATTAATAAGAGATGTATTTTCTCCTGAAAAAGTTTGTTTGGTTTTTGCCCCCCTGTCTTTCTGTATAGACATCCAACTATATACCAGCACCACTGATTGAAAAGGCCAGTTGTTCTCTACGATTTTGCCTCAAATCCTCATTAAACCCAGCATTATGTAGCTAAAAGAAAGGATCTGATTCAATGATCATTCTTCTCTTCCATTAATCTGATCTTTTAGCTGTTCCATTGATCTATTTTCGATTCCTGTAGTAATATATCACTCAATTAAATATGCTTATTTCCTAGTAAGTCTTGGAATCTAAGAGAGGTAGTACTTCTTTTTTGCAGAAGACTTTCACTCTTTTTGATCCTTAATATTGTCATATAACATTTATAATTAATACATTTCTGAAAGGTTTTCTTTTCTGATGCATAAGTCAGATTGAAGAAGATTGCACTGTGCATTTTACAGGTTTGGTTCTCTCAGTTTTATAAACATCTCATGTTGAGAATCAGTCATGCATTTGTTTGGTTTTATGTTCATATTTGTCAAATTAGTGTATATTACCAAAGCTTTGCAGGTTTTTTTTTTCCCCATTAGGTACTGCTACCTGGGCAAGTTTTACTCTACAGTCTATCCCAGAATAGGTAAATACCTCCTGGAAGAAATGGTTGGAAACTCTCTGTTATAGTGAAATAAAGTATCTGATTCAGAATTTGAGTTCATAAAAATCTTTCACAGCTCATTGGTGCCATAAAATATGATTTTAAAAGTTATGAAATTTATGCAGCTGTTGCCTCGCTGTAACTTGTCTTTCCCTGCCTGGCAGCAGAAGTCTCATTTAACTATATATATTTTTTTCTGTTGTTTTTTTAAATATTTTTTCTTTATTCAAAAAAAGTTAGGTTTTCAGAGAAATCATGCAAAAACTATAAGATTCCTATGCTCCACCCAAACACCAACACCTTGCATTTGTGTGGAACGTTTCTTACAATCGATGTTTGAAAATATTTGCAATTGTACTATTAACGAAAGTCCATGGTTTAACTTAGAGTTCACTGGTATTTATAGGGTAGTTCCATGGATTTTTTAAAATTTATTATTCTTTCACCATCTGTAAAATCTAACATTTCCCCTTTGTAACAGTTTGAAGTTTTGTGAATCCCAGAAAAGATCATGTTCTTGGAACTAATCCATTCCTGTAGATGTGGGACCCTTTGATTGCATTTGATTCACTTATGGGAACTTTTGAATAGATCTTTTGATTAGATCAATTTAGGGCCATTGATGTCAGTTAGGAAAGACTTAGGTTAGGTCTCTATCCTCTTGCTGGAGTCTTATATAAACTGAGAACAAAAGCAGAAGCATACAGAGAAAGATAGCTGCCATGTGAGAAAGGAAAGGACTGCAGTATTGCCTATAGCTACAGAAAGACAGAGAAAACTGAGGGGCTATAAGAGAGGACTAAGGAAGTCCCGAGAGGTTGAGAAAGAAGATGGAGGCTAGAATCAGTGGAGCAGCCCAAAGTTGAAGTGATGAGGCTTGGAAGTGAGGGGAAGAGATGAGCCATACTCCTAAATGCCAAAGCTGAGCTCAGGGAGAAAGTGAGCCGGGAGGAGAAAGCAGAGAGTGGGGCAAACTCACTGTTTTGTCTTTCCATATGGCAGAAACTGATCTTTGGTGAGAAAGCATCTCTTATGATGTTTTGATTTGGACATTTTCACGACCTCAGAACTCTAAGCTGTTACCCTAATAAATCTCTATTTTGAAAGCCAACCCATTTAAGGTATTTTTGCTCCCAGCAACATTAGCAAACTAAAACACCTTTTTAATCATATTCAGATATATATTTCAGTGCTGTTAATTATGTTCACAATGTTTTGCCATCACCACCATCCATTATCAAAACATTTCCATCATTCCAAATAGGAATTCTGTGAATTTTAAGCCTCAATTTCCATGGCCTATCCCCACCCTGTCCCCTGGTAACCTATATTCTAGATTCTGACTCTATGAGTTTGCTTATACTAATTGTTCCAAATCATTGAGATCATACAATATTTGTAGAATGTAGAGAAATAGAAACACTCATTCGTTGCTGGTGGCCATGTAAAGTGGTGTAACTGCTATGAAAAACAATTAGGTGGTTCCTCAGAAAGCTAAGTATAGAACTACAATATGACATGGCAATACCCCTAGTTGGTATACAACCAAAAGAATTAAAAACAGGGACTCCAAAAGATATTTGCATGCTGATGTTGATAGCAGCACTATTCACAATTGCCAAAAGAGGGAAGCAACCCAAGTGTCTATTAACCGACGAACACATTTCATTTATGTATATATAAATAAAATGTAGTATATATACATACAATGAAATATTATTGAGCCATTCAAAGGAATGGAGTCCTAATACATGAAACAACATGGATTAAATTTGAAGGCATCATGTTGTGTGAAGTGACTATACTTTTATACTTTCCAATTCTCTACCAAAATTCCCCATTATCGTCTTTACATTCCCTAAATTTATTATTTGTTGTTATTTTAAAGGCAATATATAAAATATCTATTACCTGATTTCTAGTTTTTCCATTATTATTGGGGTGCTAGGAAAACTGGCTATCCATATGCAAAAATGAAGTTAGACTACCTCACACCATATAGAAAAATCAATTCAAAATGGCTGAAGGACCTACATATAAAAGCTAACACTTAAAATTCTTAGACGATAACATAGGGACAAGTTTTAATGACCTAGAATTTGAAAATGGATTCTGATATATGACAACAACAATAGATAAATTTGATTTTGTCAAAATTGAAAAGTTTTGTGCATTGAAAGAAATTACCGATAAAATAAAAAATGTACAGAATGGGAGAAAATTGTTGCAAACCATATATCAGTTAAGGGTTTGATATTGAGAACATGCCAATAACTTTTATAATAACAATAAAAATATAAATAAACTAATTTAAAAATGGACAAAGAGCTGAAAAAGAATTTCTCTAAAGATGATATGTAAATGTCCAATAAGCACATGAAAAGATGCTCAAAATCATTAGCCATTAAGTAACGGCAAATCAAAACCATGTAATACCACTTCACACCCACAAGAATGGCTATTAATTATTACTTAATAAAAGGACAATAGTGTTGGAGAGGATGTGTAGATATCAGAACTCAAATGTGTTGTTGGTGGGAATCTAAAATGATGTAGCCACTGTTGAAAGCAATATAGATTTTCCTCCAAAAGCTAAATATAGAATTGCCATATGACCTGGCAATTCTACTTACAGGTATACACCCAGAGATAGTGAAAACAAAGTATCAAAGATATTTTTTTAGAGAAGCATTATTCATAATAGTCTACTTATAGGAATAATCCAGTGTCCCTTAACAAAAGAATGGATAAGAATGGGATACATATATGTAATAGAATATTATTTCAGCCATAAGAAAGAAATTATGAGACATGCTGCAACATGGAAGAGACTTGAAAACATTAGGTTCAGTGAAAAAGGAAGGCACATGAGACAAATATTATATGATATCCTTATAGGAGATGACTAAAAATAACAAATTCTCAGAGATAGAAATCAGACTAGAGATTACTGAGGCTTGTGGGGTGGGGAAATGGGAGTGGTTGTAAAAAAAATCAAAATATTAAACCTCATCTGTATCTTTTTTATGCTGAATTTTGAACAGTAGTCCTTAATTCCAATAAAGTGAACTTGATCAGTATATTTATCAATTGGTTTCATTGCTCTGGTTGCTACTGTTAGTTAACAAAATAACCCCAAAATTAGTGAATTAAATTACAACTACTTTAGTTTGCTATCAGATTCTGTATGACAAGAGTTTGGGGAAGACTCAGCTGGACACTTCTTTCTTACATTAGTTCTATTTGGAAAAGTATTCCTGTTCCAACCATTTCCTTAATCAAATCAGTGATCTTACATTGACTACCCAGATTTCTAAATAACTAATGTTTACTACACCATAGTGATAGGATGATTCCAAAGATTCTTATTTTGCATGTTCAGTTAAAACCACACAAAGTCTGTCCTTGCTCAACAGTCCATTTGGGAATGATAAAGGCATAGTGCCTACCTGGCACATAATATACAATATCAATTATACATATAGGTAATGGTGATACAACCACAGACTATTTCTTCCAGATACAGTTTCCAATCTGAAATTCAAGAATGACCTTAGTTTACTCTGCTATAATATCTCCAAATCCTGGGCCTTTCATAACACCGTCTTTATCCACATGGGCATCACTTAAAATTGACCACCAGTTTCTAGCAATCTTGAAATATTTGTGTCCCACTCATAGGCCATTTCATCCAAAACATTACACAAGGCTTTGGATCCTCTGCATGGGAAAGAATGGGAGGAAAAGCATGCCTACGTCCTTTAGTCAAACTATTTGAATTCTATGGTTTTAATAGTCGGGTAGATTCAGCCCATGTTCATGTTTTCCATGATTTATTACAATCCTCTTGATTGGATTTATATTTTCCCAAAATAATATTTATGGAGTTAATATGATAGGGTCCTTTAAGATATGTGGTTCACACCTGGAGCTGGAGCCAGTTTTTCACCTTCTATTTGTCAAAAATGCCCTCTCAAATCTCTGATATTTATCCCTCAATTTCCTCATTTTAATTGCATTTTTAAAAGTCATCTAAAAGTTACCACCTGTCTTCTATACACATTTTCTCCTTAGTTACATTTTTCTTTCATTAAATATATTTATTTTTAATAGTGATAAAATATACATAATATAAAATCATTTTAGCTATTTTAAGTGGACAATTATTTGATGTTAAATATGTTAACAATAGTTTCACCACTATCTATTTCCAGACTATAATAATATTAATCCTTCCCCAAAATTTAGCCCCAAGTTTTGTTCTAAAGTAGCAGATCAGTTACTACCTCCTGAATGTTTTCCTGTCCACTCCAAGAGTGAGATTATATATATCGCAAAAAAATGTGGAGTCCCACATATCAAGCTGTGTGTCCAAAGCATTAAATGAGGCATGTTTCTGTGATTGTAAAATCAACTTTCTTGGGGTTGCCTGCAACCATAACATTCCTACAAATTCAGAAATGGTATTCTATTTCATAGTTATGAAAGAGTAGGAGCAGGTGCCTTTTTCCAGATAAATGTATGAAACCCTCACCTTTACCAATTAGAAGCCAGTTGTCATACCTTTCAGAAAATTTAGCTAGCGAAAGTTAGTAGCTTGGGAACCAGTATCGATCCAATGATCCTTTTCATTCAACTGTATCTAGAATTGGCAATGTGCCACCTCATTCTTTTTTCAGAGAATGTTTGTCATCATAGGGTTATCAAACTTCTGTTCATATTTGTTGGTAAAGTGTTCCAGTGTTTTAAAAAAATATCTTTAGGATTCTGTGGTTACCTGGCTGCAGCACTAGCTTCCTCTGCTGACTTCCAGGAGATCAATGGTGAGAATTACTTTGTATCCTAATATAATAATGTTTAACCAGATGGCCATGGAAACTTGCAAAAGATTCTATTTCTTTATTCCTTCACACATTATCTTCTATTTCCTGCTTTATGGCTTTAGTTTTCAACAATTTTGCTTATAAGGGGCAGGGGACAGTAATGTTTTGCTAAGTTTTCCCATGCGTGGCATTCTTTGTCTACACACTTAGCCAATTTCCCTGGGTTTGGGTTTAGGGCTTCTTAGACT